>JAXGGA010005170.1:0-80627 GCA_038373865.1 Uloborus plumipes
CAACATCGCGACGGAGAAAATGAAGACCCGATACGACACAAGGTCCACTGGCCATGACTTTCAAGAAGGTGACAAGGTGTGGCTATGGAATCCCATCCGACGTAAAGGTCTATCCCCCAAATTGCAGTCGCATTGGGATGGACCCTACACAGTCCTTCACCGGCTGAACGACGTCGTAGTGAGGATCCAGAAGTCATCACATTCAAAACCTAGGGTTGTACATTATGATCGGCTAGCCCCATACTATGGCCATAGTTCGTAAAGTAAATCTAAAGCTACCATGGTAATTTGTTTGTAAATTTTGTAAATAACTTTTGCCTTTAATTGTTTGTAATATTACTTTATTAATGTTATTATTTCTTTCATGTTCTCACTGTTATTGTTTATCATGTTTATGATTGGTCATCATGTAATGTGTGTATCTGTAAGTTTTCCCTTGCTTCCTTTCTGGGGATTGTACTGCCCGGGACGTGCAGTCCTTGGGAAGGGGGCAATGTTACAAATCTTGTAAATAGTTGTTGTTTTTCCTGCCTTGCATCATTTTCATTAGTTTTGGTTTTATCTGACGTCATGTTGCAAAAGTATCTGAAGATATCACTTTTATCACTTGTATACCGGCCCTGTAACACTTTGCAGTTTTTACACTTGCCCTAACTTTAATAAGCGTGAAGACATTTTCGCGCTGAGTGTGTTTTTGTTTTCTTTTTACTAGAAGTTTCGTGAATGGATTGTTCGAATTTATGAATAAACAGAATACTCCAGATATTTCTAGAACGTAGTAGAAATGTCCTTCAGAGTATAAAAAGCTGGCCTTGAACACAAGTCAGTTAGTTTTTCTCAGATTGGATTATTGAGAGGCTCGTTTTTATTCGCTTTGGGCGAATGTTGTTTTTGCTTTTGTAATTGCTTAATTACTGTTCACGTTAGATACGTGGTGCTGAGTTACTGTTGAGAGTACAGTGTACTGTGTGCTGCCTAATTGCTGGATGTTTAGCAATTGTTTCCTGCTCTTATTGTAAATAGTGTACATACTTGTAAATAAATTTATAGTTACTTCCTCAAGATTTTAATGCTCATTTAAAGAAAGTTGAAGGTGCTACGAACTCGTTACAGTATTTTTTGGCTTTTATTCTTCTAGTTTTCTATTCAAAATAATGCTATTATTGTGTTTTATTTTTCCCGAATGCATTTTTTGCACACGAGACCCTTGGGGTCTCTTCCCCAAAATGCCAAAAAAGAGGACGTTGCAACTTTTGTCCAAGAGAACTGGACAGAAAATGCATCGAAAAATGTCAGAAGTGTTTGAAATTCACTTGCAAAAAATCATGTTTTTTCAGGTCTGTAACAGTTGTAAATAAATCTACAGTTATTGTAAGTTTTGCTCTTAAATTTTAATTTTTAATACATAAAATTTTTCTTTTTAGCATTAAAAAGTGCGATTTTAAATAATTCATGTAACATTCAATAATCATAATAAATTAATTAAAGGAAGCATTGGGGTCGTTTATAACCCCAAGGGTCTTGAGTGTAACTGAAATGGGAGGGACCCACGAGGGTTAAAACCTTTATTGACACATTGCTTTTAATATTTGAAAAAGAAGAAAAGAAAAAAAAAAGCATTTTGTTTCGAATTGAACCAACCCCGGGAGCAGAAACAGCGCAACGCTGTGACGTGCGTCACAGATTCTTGAGAAAGTTTGTTTACTATTTTTAGGTCAAAGATTAAAAAAAAAAAGTAGAATTAAAAAAAAAAACCTCTTGAATTTCAGTGAGCGAAGATTTCTATCGTATTTTTTGGGCTACAATACACAAGTAACATGTTGGTAGGGGAATGTGGGAAAAAGTGAAATAGCGGGGCAACGTGAAATAGTTAAGTATTTTCACAGTTTGCAGCGCCACCTATCTAGCAATGTTTTTATTAAGTTAATAGACATACAGGTTGATTCCTGTTAAAAAATAAATAGCTCCAAAGATCAGCGGAAACAATAATGCAAGTAATTTTCAAAATTTGATATATCTGTACGTATCTGTTATATTCGTAGTTTTTCAAAAGTATTTCTCGTTACTATTTAATGATAAAATTTTTGAAACTATCATTGACACTGTTAATTGAGATCTACTGATGTCCAGTGCAGTCCTTATTTAGTTTTGTACTAGCTGATGTTCCCGGCGTCGCACGGACTTAAATGCAACATGCCAAATTCAAGAAAATAAATATATGACTTTCAACTAAGCCCAGTAGAATCATATTTCTCAACGGTATTTTTTGTGACCATGCGGTAAATTAACTGGGTGTGAAGGAGAACGTAAAATCAAACTTAAATGCGTTATTTATTTTATCCGTGTGATTTTCCAAAAAATTACTTTCTATTTTCAAACTGTTGCCAAAATCAATTCCCTTTTTATTTCACCCGGTATCGATTATTGGCATAAATGAATATAAAAATCCTAAGAAAGCAATAAATTTCATACTTACTCCATAGAAGCCTTGGTTCAAAATTTTCATCATGATTACTATTAATATTGTTTTTGCGAGGCAACCAAATTTTGCAACAATGGGTTGAAAATTTAACCATTTAATGGGGAAATGAACTGTTTTCCATAATAACTTTTTAAAACTAAGCTTATTAGAAAAAAATTACAACTTATCCTGCTCCCTGTTACTGTAGCTATCTACGGTGAAAAAATGGTTAAAATCGGTTCAGTAGTTTGGAGGATTACCTCGGACATACATACCAAAAGTAGTCATTTATGTATATAGATTAGGCATGTTTCGCATTTAAATGTTCAGTGTAATTTGTCACGTGCACACGGGGTAAAATGAATGTGGCAAAGTGAAATACTTCATTTAATTTTCTTACGCATTGATTTACTAAATCGCTTACGCATTTCTTCATTTATTAATTTATTTACTTTCTTTTACTTATAAATTCACTTATTCATTCATTCATCCGCTTACTTTGTTATTCATTCTCTTTTTTTCACACATTTCTGTTTCTTATATACTAATTTATTTATTCATTCATGTTCTCATTAATAAGACGTTTATTTACGCATTTATTTGATGAAAATTTCTATATCTCATCAAATAGAAAATGTTTTGTTACAAAAATATTGTATTTTTTAGCCTACTTTCCCGTTAAAAATAAAAGAAAGACGAAAAAAGTATTAAAAGTAGCTTAATGCATCTAAAAAATATCGCCAAGTCCAAAAAATATCGCCAAGTTAAAAAAATATCGCCAAGTAAAAAAAATATCGCCAAGTTAAAAAAATAAAAAAGTAAAATGAATATCGAAAAATTAAAAATTTGAAAGTAGGGTATTGAGATGGGGAATTTGTGTGTCGGTCGGTCGGTCGGTCGGTCGGTCTGTCTGTCCCCCCCCTAATAACTTTTGAATGAACATTCCGATTTGGACAAACTTTTTTTTGTTGGAAAGATCTCGGCGAGTACAGCTCATTCCCATACTTGATTTTTTGATTTGAACAATTTTTGGTTCAACTTTGAGCCGTTCAAAAAACCGGTCCCGCGATACTAACTTTTTAATGAACAGCCCGATTTGAACAAACTTTTTTTTGTTGGAAAGAACTTTTCAAGGGTACTTCATTCCCGCATTTACATTTCCGATTTGAACAATTTTTCGTTCAACATTGAACCGCTCAATCAAGCTGTCACCCCTAATAACTTTTGAATGAACAGTCCGATTTAAACAAACTTTTTTTTGTTTGAAGCATCTCGGCAAGGATACTTTATTACCGTATTTAAATTTTCAATTTGAACACTTTTGGTTCAACATTGAACCGTTCAAGCAACCTTTCTCCACCTAATAACTTTTGAGTGAACCGTCCGAATGGAATAAATTTTTTTTTGTTCGAAAGATCTCAGCGAGTGCAGCTCATTCCCATATTTGATTTTTCGATTTGGACAATTTTTGGTTCAACTTTGAACCGTTCAAACAACCTATCCCGCGATGCTAACTTTTGAGTGAACAATCCGATTTGAACAAACTTTTTTTTGTTCGAAATATCTCATCAAGGATACTTCATTCCCGTATCTACATTTCCGATTTGAACACTTTTTCGTTCAACATTGAACCGTTCAAGCAACCTTTCCCCACCTAATAACTTTTGAGTGAACCGTCCGAATGGAATAAACTTTTTTTTGTTTGAAAGATCTCGGAGAGGCTTTCCCATACATTCCCATATTTCGCTTTTTGATTTGAACCATTTTTCGTTCAATATTGAACTGTTCAGAAAAAAAAATTAACATTAGCGTCTACAGGGAATTTAAGTTGAATGTTGATCCTGAACTTAAAGTCGGATTTTCTTCAAACTAACTTTGTAAGAAAATGGTTTTGATAAATAATGTTTGTAACGTACTTTTCTGAGTAATCTTCTGTGAGGACTCTGATTCCGACTCCGACTCCGCAAACATGGCGGAAATGCAGGCTCAGAAAAAAAATTACTGACTGTGCAGACGATTTTTTGTTTATTTATAAATTTGTTTTATTTTATTTATTATTATTATTATTATTTTTTTTTTTTTTTGGCAGACGATGGTTTTTTTGTAACAAAAATTTTTCATTCACGAGAACATTTTATTCTTTATTTATATTTAACAACTGGCAACAGATTAAAAGTGAAATTCGAGACATTTTATTAACGGACGGGGTTTTTTTTCTTTTTTTTTTTCTTTCTTTGATAAAATGTGTTTTGATGCTCTTTGTACTTTTATTTATTTATTTATTTATTTATTTTATTATTATCATTATTATTATTATTATTATTATTATTATTTTTTTTTTTTGAAAACGATGGAGGATTTTTTCTACCGAGGAACTGTTACTGTTACACTCTTTAAAAGGTGCGACCAAACTTTATTTATTCGTTAATTACTTTTTACGTGTCTATTTCATCTGATGAAAGGGGTATATTTTGCTTTTAGAAATCAGCTCTAAGTGCTAAAAAGGTATGTTTGACGTAATTTTAAGTCTCAGATAATCAAGAGAATAATGATCAGATGCGAGAATGCCGATGTCGATATACGGGAAAGTAGGCTCGTTTAGTTCTTGACAGAACTTCTTGTTACTTTGTCTAATGGTTTTTTGAGGTGAAAAATTTCCACCTTATTTTGAAGGTCCAAAATAACTTCTAGGGTCATTCCATAGAAATGTCAACCTCAGCCGAAGAAAAAAAAATACCGAAGTGAAAAAAGTATCAAAAAATGAATAAATAAATCAATAAATAGCAATCATACAACATAAGAAGTTTTAAAAAAATGAAAAAGTATTGTAGTTATCACTGAGATTAGCCATAATAAATAGTTTGTATTGTGTTTACTGCTTGTTATTCGATGGTTACGTTAGTCACGTTATGTTAGCTACACCCCATCTTGAGTAAAACTGATACTAAAGGCTAAAAAAAAAAAAATAAGATTTAATAAATGTGTTTTATGTTTTTAAAGCCAACTTTACACATTTTTCAAATATATGATTCAGTTTTTAACACTTGCTCAACTTTGAGAAATTTTTGCCTCACATAAATACCATGAACATTGTAAATCCACCGAAAAAAATATTTTTTATCCTTTAAGTTACAAGTAAAAACATTTACAAAATCAGCTCTGAATATTACGTTAGTCACTATATAATGACCCTTAATGAAAAATAACTTTTCAACGGCAGTTGTATTTGAAAATACATTATTCTTTCTTCATGTACACAGATTTTCAAAACAAATTTTTTATTTGTTAATTTTAAAACAGGTATATATGGGCGATTCTCTGTAAACTCGTCATTTTTCAGACGAAATCTGTCCGGGCACGGTTTTTTGAAATGTTCGTATAATTATAATACTATTGCACAGAAAATGAATCTATTACTTTGGTTTGAAAGAGAGCCAATTGAAGTTTGTGTTTTTCTGATAAATCATGATAGGGGGTAAGTCCCCCGTCTAGTATAACTATGCAGTGGACTGTGCCAGGTGACTGTGTTTTTGCTCTTTGTTGCGTAATATCTGCAAAACTAATGGAACATAATTAATTACGAGACTACCTATAAATTGAGGCACAAATCGTGGACATAATAACTAATATGTTTTATAATTAAATTAATTGACATTAATAAAATCACTTCCCAGAGGACTGTTTTCGCAACGACCCTGATGCATACTTTCATCACAAATGTGGCTCTCAAACTAAGCAAAGTACAGTTTCAACACCGTTCTCGGCGATTTCGGCAAATTCACACTGATTACTTTAAACTTCATGCCAAAAAGAATTTGCAAAAGTTATAGATTTTTCATATTACAGCTTTGAATTTGTTGCAGGGGACTGTTTGAAAAAACTCCGGACCGAAGTTACACGACAATTTTAAGTTTTAGAAATACATAATTATACCTTATTTCATACGAAAAATATAGCTTCATTATTCTATTTTTGAATATTAATTGCCAAATTTATGTAGTGTTAATAGGTTTTTTGAAATACTATCTTTAACAGTTAGACTATGGGATTGGAGCAGCCAGGGGACTGTGTTTTTGGCGCTTAGATAATTTCTAGAGAAAAAAAATTAAAGTGTTATCACTCCAAATACGAATGGGCCACAAAGTATTAATGCTTTACTTGTATTAAGAGCGATAATTACCTTATTACACTTTATTATTTTTAAAATACTCAGTCCGGACAGCCAATTACCAGTTTACAGAGAATCGCCCATATCTTAACTATTCAACTTTGCCACGCATTCCCCTACTTCTTTTCAGATTAGCATATTATTCTTAAGCATTTCTCACCACTGATTAAATTTTACAATGAATCTAAGTCAGATTTAACCTGCAGGCTATTTTTGAGATTTTTAGTTTGGGTCGTAGACTCCTGAAGAAAATTCTGTTATTGGTATATAAACTTGACTCAACGTGGGTCGAGTTAATACACGAATCGATAAATCGTTATGCTGAAGTCATAAGAAATGAAAAGTTTTTAAGAGTTGTTCTTAAACCGAGTTGCTTATTGTACTTCAAACATTTTCATAAAAGTGTTGAAGTATTAATCTGAGTTGACAAACGAGGGTCATTCCATAGTGACTAACGTAACATTCAGAGCTGATTTTGTAACTGTTTTTACTTGTAACTTAAAGGATAAAAAATATTTTTTGTTATGCTGGTGGATTTACAATTTACATGGTATCTATGTATCATTTTTGCTAAGAATTTAAAACAAAATTACTGACAGCAGATAGTTTTTCAACCAAAATAGCAGCGTGACTAACGTAACATTTTTGCAACCCTGAAAATGAACGCTCATATTGTGGGGCAAAAATTTCTCAAAGTTAAGCAAGTGTTAAAAATTGAATGATATATTTGAAAAATGTGCAAAGTTGGCTTTTAAAAACACGAAACACATTTGTTAAATCTCAATTTTTTTTAGTCTTAAGTGTCACTTTTACTCAAGATGGAGTGTGACTAACGTAACCATCGAATAACAAGCAGTAAACACACTACAAACTTTTTATTATTGCTAATCTCTGTGATAATTACAATACTTTTTAAATTTCTTTAACTTCTTATGTTGGATGATTTTTATTTATTTATTTATTTTTTGATACTTTTTTCACTTCGATATTTTTTTTTATTCGCCTGAGGTTGACATTTCTATGGAATGACCCTAGATATGATTTATAGCTAATGTAAGCATAAGTTTCAATATCTTCTTCGAAATAAGTCCCTAGGAGGCTTTAATTATACAATTCCACATTAAATTGACTTTTTGCCACATTTGCCCCAGAGATCCTTCGATGCCCTAGGAATTCACTTAAGGGCGTTTCTCTAGAAATACCTGAAACGGAATCTTTACGCCAATTAATAACAATGACTGAATGACTAGGATTTCAAAAAAAATCTCGAGGTTTAAATTTCAATTTGAGTCAAAAAATCCCCCTTTTCTACTCGGAAACCGGAAATTGTACACTATTTTTACTTCGTTTTACGTAGTAAAGGAAGTATTATGATCGCGAAAAAAAATCACTCAAATTTGGGTCTAAATTTTGATTTTGCTCACATCCGAATGAATGTTGAGTAGTTTTTTCGACCTGTTAGCACGTGCATATGTACCTACCAACATATAAGCAGCCGAAAAATCCTTTTCAACCACCCCCGAGTTAATTACGACGAGTTTTCTCGTGACGTCTGTATATACGTTTGTATGTGCGTATGTCTGTATGTCACATAACTCAAAAACTATATGCCGTAGAAGCTTCTAGTTTGGTATGTAGGCCCTGAGGAGGGTCTAGTTATGCACCTTCCCTTGTGGTTGCATTCGAATGTTCTTAAGGGGGTATTTCACCCCTTTTTTGAGGTAAATCAGTGTTAATTTCAATGCAGACAAGTGATTTGAATTAGTGCGACCTCTTGGGGATATATCGCCAAGCTTTTGGTCGCCAAGTGCTTGACGTCACCTTGGCGACATATCTCCCAGTTGGCAACAAATTTGGCGGAAAAAATATTTTTCGAATTTGGCTTCAATTTGACGCTATTGGCGATATTTTGCGAAAAATCCACTGAATGATATTAAAAACGGTGATATTTAGAAATCTAATCATTGTAAAATATTTTTTTGCGTTATTTCGTGGCAAACTAGGAGTGTATATGTTTGAATGCTCCCTCAAAGCACTCAAGCATCTTGCTCACTCAAATCACTATTTTAACACTTATGTCTACTAAGATGTCTACTAAGAAATTTATACGTAAAAGGAAGTAGTGTGGGGTTCATACCAGTGGTTGGAAAAACTACATATTTTTCGTAGCGAACTACAACTGCAACTACTTTCTTATAAATGTAGTTAACTACAACTACAACTACTTTTTTTTAATGTAGCGAGCTACACTACTTTTGAAATGTAGTTGCTACTTCGCTACTTTTTAAGAAATAAATAAATAACAAGAATACACCGTTTGAGGATCGACCGAAAAAATTCGAAAAGTGGTTTAGATAAAAAAATTACCTCATTCGAATATGGAATAGAAATAGGAATTGTCTTTGAATTTATTTGTTACTTTTCTTTTTTGTTCCTTTTTTTGCTAAAATTCGTCGTTTTTAGATTTTTTTTACAATTTTTACGAATATTCGTCACAAGAAAAACCTTATTTTTTTCCTTCGTTCTCTTAAAAAAAAAAAAAAAAAAAAATTCATTTATTTATTTTTTAATTTAAAAGTAGTTTTCAGAAATCGCTACAAACTACTATTTTTTTGTATCGCGCTACTCACTACTCTACTTTTTTTAAAAAGTTGTGCGCTACACTACAAACTACTAAAAAATGTAGCTACTACAGTAGTTTCGCTACTTGTAGCGCGCTACTTCCGACCACTGGTCCATACCATATTTTTCCTTCTTTTATTTAAGCCTGATTGTTGAATATGCGCCACGTCATACAATTCGTTGTAGACCGTGCAACAGCGGAAGACGCGCGCACGCACACACACACACACACACACACACACACACACACACACACACACACACACACACACACACACACACACACACACACACACACACACACAGACACAGACATATATACATACACACACAAGGTAATTTTTATTTTTCGCCTTCTTATTCTTTGAAAGGGTAAAATTTACAGTTTTACATACAGTTCATGCTTTGCGCATTCAACCATTTAGAATGACGCACGTGAGTTGAAATACATTTAATTTATGATTTTAAAGCAATAACATTTTTTAAAAGTAAAATCGAATCAGTCTCTTTTTTCAATGCAGTTCTGTAATTGCTTTTCTTGGCTAAGTGATTTTTTTTCGCATGATTCTGTAAATCGCACATGTATTTTCATGAGAACTTGTTAGACTTCCGTGGACGTGACCTAATTGTATTATCACAAGCTCAGATGGATTTTGAAGCACGTTCTAATAACATGCGGATGAACATCACGTGCATGACTATTTTAAAATATTTTGGTTCAGACGTTTTTTTTAGGATTAACAAATTTCTGTGCTATTTAGTTCAAAAAAAACGAAAAGTAATACGATTAAAACACTTTGTTCAAGATTGGAATTAAAGTATAAGACGCAGTGGCCAATCATTGATTTCTCCCAGCCGGGGGAAAACGTTCTCTTTTCAAGTTTCAACGTCAACCCCCTGAGAAATGGGGTGAATTTGCTGCCCCTTGAAGTTGCAGTTCCATTCAAGGGCTCCGGTTTGGTCCTCCTGGATCCGGCACTGATCAGATCTGTCTGTAAAGAAAGTCAAAAATATGGTTGAAATGGTTCCCCGTTTGGAAATCAGCATATTTTTTTCATCAACTTTCAATACATTTTACCTAACTACTCCGCTACTAGCATTCCGATGAAGTATTTATAATAGTTGAGTCTATTGTTCATTTTAGTACTAAGTGCTAAAATTTCTACGTATTTACCACGTTGCTTCAACAATGTTCATTGAAAAGTTGCTTATTTAAGTTAATGAGAGCGCATTAAGGGGAATGGTTGTCTACATTTAAGATTTTCCTTAAGAATGAAACTTTCTTAAATTCTATACAACTATTTAACTAAACGAGTTTTTGAAAATTTTATTTTATTTAGTTTCTAAAATTTTTTTTGAATTCGATCACTTTTTTCTTAGTTTCGGTTTTTGGTTGTACTGTGTTGAAAAAAGAGAGAAAGAAGAAAATGATAAATACGTTTGTATTTGAATCAATAAATGACATGAATTAAAAGCTGTTGTCCAAAATGCTAAAAGTAGTGCATTTATTAATTCTAGTTAGTTTTCAGTTGCATCGTTTTCTTGGTTGGCTTTTCCTCAGCTGACTTCCTAGAACAACTAGATGATTTTGGAAGAGCACTTAACAAGAATGAATTTCAATTAAGATCCAAACCAGAGATAGATCGTCTGAGCATCTTCCTTATCGCTGGAGTTGAGCGATAGCAAACTTTGACAACTTCCAGAATTATTTCTCGAAACTTATGTCCCACTAGTTTATATAATACCAGAATGCTATTCATCTTTATACAGCTCATTGTCACTTATTTTTCTTTTAGTTCAGCATAAAATAAAAAAGAAATGGCATTTATAACGCGTGATACACTAGGCACGTGCAAACAGAATTTTCTCCTTTTTCCACATAAGCGAAAGTAATAAAAAGCTAATCTCAAAACGGCTCTAGTTTTCAGATCTATAAACTTTAGCAAGAAAACTATAGTTATGTAGTGAAAATCCTGGAAGCTAAAATTGTCAAACTGTTAGTAAATCAGTAGAATGACGCAGAAGTATGAATTAAAAAAGCGGCGTCCAGGCAAATGAAATAAAGACCTTTTCGAACTTTTTAAAGACCCGAACTGTAGTATGCTGTTTAGTTGTTGGTACACTGAGCCATCCAACTAACTTCAGTACTTTCTGAGTTATGTGGAGCGCTTTTATTTTTTCAATTACTATGCTCTGCAGAAATTCTTGTCAACTGGATTTTACTGTAATTCGGACGTAGTTAAAAAAATTCCATGAATTATAGCTCAATTATATCAAATCTGAGGAAGCGGAAAAAGTGTTGTAAATTAAGTTGCGGATAGTTTTCAGCTTGAAAAGTTTTATAGTAGTCTTTTAAATATATAAGCTTTTAAAGGATAAATACAACGTTAAAAAGCACAAATGTGCAGAAATACTTTATGTTTGCACGAACGTTGTATATGGGTGATTCTACGGTCAATGCGTTTTTGTGTCCCCAAAGAAAAAATAATATGTTTAATTCCACACTCATTATATCATTAATGGCCGCTATTTTTCTGACTGTAGTGGTAAGGGCCAGATGAAATTTCAATTTTTGGGGTTTTCATCGATACCAGGGGAAAATGCGTTGCCAGGGGAGTGACACTATTGGCAAAATTCTGGTTTGATTTACAATTATTTCACTTATTTTTCGGTGTAAAATCAGAGTATAGACTCATTTTAATAAGACATGTGTTCAAAAAAAATTTTCGCGTTGGAACAAAATAAAAAAAAAATCAATTTTGAAAATAAGGCATGTTGCATACAAGTCGCATCGCAGATCCTTAATAAAAACACTTCCCTCATTATTTACGTCCATTCAAATTACATTCACAGGGTTAACATATTTTTCATGTATATTTACCATTTTGAGGAACAAAACTTCCAGGGGAGTGACGCCAGAGAAGCACACATTACCTATAAAAACATCACCGCGCTCTTCTTACCAGAACTTCTCGTAATCCGTGATGTCTGTACACAATAAGCATTACATTATACATATGCACATTTAGGTAACGATGAAATATAAAAAGTTATACTTACCAGGGGAAATACATCAGCGACTGGCGCACAGGGGCGGCCCTAGCAGTTTTGCCGCCCCGGACAAAAATGCAAAATGCCGCCCCTTTCCGCGATTAAAGCTTGAAAAGTAATAAATGTTGCTAAAAAATGTACAAACCAATAAATAGATAATAGGAATTAAAAACAGCCTAACAAAATAAAATCTTGTATTCAGGGTCGGATTTAGACCGAATGTCGCTATAAGCTATTTTAGATATTCGGTCTCTTTTTTTTTTGTTGTGGGCAGAACAGGCCATTTTTGTCTTTTTTTCACTGATGCAGAACTTCATGTTTTTTTTTTTTTTTTTTTTTTACATTTCGTGCTGTCTCTAATTCTTTTTTTTTTTTCCTTTTTTTTAAATTTACTCTTGAGGGAGGATAAGTATGATTAAAGTAAAGCAATGACTATTTTTAATGAAGTATAGAATATCTGCGATTTTAGGGGGCTCGGGGGTCTCTCCCTCGAGGGAAATTTTGAAAAATAGACCTAAAAATGTTGCATTTTTGAGGTTATTAAGACTACAAAAATAACAGGAGAAAAATAGGTAAACAATACCTTTTAAAAGTTATACCTTCTTTGCAAATTAAAATCAGTCAAAGTAAAAATTGCTTGTACTTGTGGTTCTATAAATCGGTGACATCAATCGATGAGGAAAAAGAGCTTGGAAGGAGAAAAGAAAACTCACATCTGCTTTCGGTATAAAGTTGGTGTCTCTCAAATCCACCGACTAATACAATACTGCATTAAATGCAAAATGATCAATAAAATAAAATGAAAAAATGATTTAAAGGTAATGGTTTGAAGATTTAGAAAACAGAAGAGTAACATCCCGACATTCGGACACTTGAAGCTTGATGCACTTGATAAGATATTAAAGTTGCTGCACTTTTCAAGGAGTTTCAAAGAATAATTTAATTATTTTCAAGACATCAAGAATAATTATATTTAAGGCAATTTATTTGCACATTCCAGCCTCTGACATTTGTATGCTTAATTGCCTAATTTCCCATATTGCACTAACTTTAAAATAAATGTGTCTTTAGTTAAGAAGCAGATATTACTGAAGATTTCTCACTTTTTTTTTTAGTCACAAGAGAGCAGAAAAAGAAAAACAATAAGGGTAGTCTAGTATTTTTTTCTCGTTCTAAAGACATCAAAAAAATGTGGTATAGATAAAAGCAAGCAATAACAAAAGACTTCCAAAATACTAAATCAGGAATTGAATAAATAGCAAGATATGAAACATGTGAATCACAAAAATTTATCTCAAGCACTATGCTACAGAAATGCGAAAATCATGAGTTTTACATTGTTGATGCAGGAAGCATTAAGGAGCTGAATTTAATACTTTTTTTTAAGAACTTTCAAGCTTTTCACGCATTTGGAAATGAATTTTACTTTTTCAAGTACTTTTTTTTTTCAGGAACGAGTAATGTTTTTCTTTTTTTGGGGGGGGGGGGCAGCAAAGGGAGGACCATTGTTTGTTTAGATTGTAGGTATATCCAGCCCCGTTTAGATTAATTAAAGCTATAAATTGAAAGAAACAAAAAAGAAAACAAATACCACAATATAATTAGCAGATCTTAAAAAAAAGGAAGAAAAAGAAATGTAGGACGGGCTTTGCGTATTTTCTACACATTGTGTGTATTACACGTTGCGTACACACATTGGGTGCATGTGAGCAATAAATTATATGGCTTGTCTAAAGTTCTTAAATTTATTTATATAAGATACAATCAATTATCTTAAGTTTGTAAAATAATCATTTAAAAAATGCAGTTAAACAACACTTGTATCTGATGCACACTTTTATGAAAACTTAATGAGAGATTAATAATTTGCTTGCTATATCAGAAATACCGGGTAAAGTATTGTTGTAAATGGATTGTTATGCAATGGTAAATTTATTATAGGAGTATCAAGAAGAAAAAAGACAAAGTTTTTTTTTTTTTTAAATTCTTTTTGACTTTTTATCCTGTAAAATTTCTGAGTCAATTTTAAATCTATCTGTTCAGCTAATTCATGACTTGGCTGTGATTATTTTCATTGGAAAGTATTTTTAAAGTCTGTGTTTCTGAATTTTGCTTTCTAAACTATTACAATCATGTATTATTTTGTTTTTTTATAAACGATGCCTTATGTCTCTTCTCATCAGATGTAAGTATCTATGCATGCACACATTTTATTAATATTTATTTTTTATTCATTCGGTAAAATGCGGTAAATTGAGATTTTTTTCTCTCCCCGTTCGGGGCACTCTGGTCTTCTACCAACAATTTCAAAACATTAACATGCTTAAAAAAGTTGTCTAATGTAGTTAGTTTGTTTTTTTAAAAGTCTCCATTGACAGTCAAAGTAAGATTCGTTTATAGTTTATAATATATATTTGTTTATTTTATTAAGCTATGTTGAAACAACCAAAATGCTACACTGAAATGAATACATTTAAATAACACGCTTAAACATCGCTACATTCATAATTTTCAGAATTCCGAAATACAAAAAGAATTATGTTTGTAAAATTCGTTTATACTTTTCTTTCCTTGAAGAAAACATTATTTTAGCCCAAATATAATTTTATTTCAGCCTAATTATATTCGAGTCCAAATGCCGCCCCTAAAATATGCCGCTCCGGACAGGGGTCCGGAATGTCCGGCGCTAGGGCCGCCCCTGCTGGCGCAGTACGCTTTTAGGCACTTTCAACGAGAACCGATGTAATAATATTCGATTTTTTTCGAAACCTCTTAGCTTTGCTTTAACTTTACTCAGTATTACACTGGTTATTCACAATCAACGTCATCCTTATGCATTTTTTATGCTAAATTTTTGTCTTTGAAGTTCGCCAGGTGAGGGGGACACTGTTGATATGGCCCGTCAAAAAGTGTTTTTTTTTTTTAAATATTGATGAATATCTACTTATATTAAAAACTGAGTATCTTTCTAACTATCTTTCTTTCTAACTATCTTTCTTTCTATGTCACGCTTCTTTCTCCTGAACGCGAATGACCTGAAAGTCGAACCAGGTACCGATACATAGGTAATTTTTCAGGCTTCATTAGTTTCAATTGATATAATTATACGATTTTAATTAGCGAAGATATCAATTAATAAGTAGTCAAGTTTAAAGCGATTAAGCCTAATAAATGATTAAATATGAAATCCATTCTTGCAAACCGTCGTTGCTATGAAACAGTAATAACAATGATAATGAGAGTTTTGAATGAAGGCTTAACTAAATCAAACACGAAACTCATAAGCGGGCCACTTACGTAGAATTTTTATCGCTAGCTACTGGTAATATTTTGAAACGTTCATTTGTTGAAGAGCCATCTACTTATATTAAAAACTGAGTATCTATGTCTGCTTTGTCCTTTGAGCGAGCCTGAACTTACTGAAACTTTCCTCACCATATTGAAGGCGCCGAAGCATCTCAATAATTCGAATGATTTTTTTATATAGGAAAAAAGTGAAGGCGTGAAGCGCCTGTTAGCGAGCCGCCTTGGCGGGGAGTAGTTTCTTGAAATTTTCCTCACTACTCTCAGGGCACGAAGTGCCCGTGCAACGTCGGGCCACGTGCGTGGTATGTCTTGAAATCGAATGAACATTAAATTATATCAAATAATATAACTTCAGAATGAGGTAAAGGTTAGAGAAGGGGGACGTTATGCATCAACATGCCGCAGGAAGCTAATCTAGCTGCCCTGGCAGCTTACTTATATTAAAAACTGAGTATCTTTCTAACTTTCTTTCTAACTATCTTTCTTTCTATGTCACGCTTCTTTCTCCTGAACGCCAATGAACTGAAAGTCGAACCAGGTACCGATAGATAGGTAATTTTTCAGGCTTCATTAGTTTCAATTTATATAATTCTACAATTTATATTAGCGAAGATATCAATTAATAAGTAGTCAAGTTTAAAGCGATTAAGCCTAATAAATGATTAAATATGAAATCCATTCTTGCAAACCGTCGTTGCTATGAAACAGTAATAACAATGATAATGAGAATTTTGAATGAAGGCTTAACTAAATCAAACATGAAACTCATAAGCGGGCCACTTACGTAGAATTTTTATCGCTAGCTACTTGTAATATTTTGAAACATTCATTGATTGAAAAGCCATCTACTTATATTAAAAACTGAGTGTCTATGTCTGCTTTTTTTCTTTGAGCTAGCTGAACTTATTGAAACTCTCCTCACCATCTTGAAGGCGCGTAGCATATCAATAATTCGAATGATTTTTTATATAGGAAAAAAGTAAAGGCGTGAAGCGCCTGTTAGCGAGCCGCCTTGGAGGGGAGTAGTTTCTTGAAAATTTCCTCACTACTTTAAAGACACGAAGTGCCCGTGCAACGCCGGGCCACGTGCGTGATATGTCTTGAAATCGAATGAACATTAAATTATATCAAATAATATAACTTCAGCATGAGGTAAAAGTTAGAGAAGGGGGACGTTATGCATCAACATGCCGCAGGAAGCTAATCTAGCTGCCCTGGCAGCTAGTTTTTTTAATATTTACTGATGAAATATGTTTCTCTGTTAATGTAAGTGTATGATTATGGCAAAAAACATTATGCCAAGTTGACAAAAACAGAACGTCGAACATGTTTTTATAAAAACTAGTATTAGGACAGGCCAGGGGAGTATATATTTATCACTGTTTTTAGCTATAAATGCTAAAATAAAATAGTTGTAGTGAATTGGGTGGTCCATATAAAAGACAAGAGTCTTTAATGCTTAAGCACACAATAACATTAATACAGTCAGTTTTACACGAAGTTTTACAATCGGCCTTCTGAATTCAAATAGCGTAGAATCACCCATATATCCTTTATATTTATACCAAAAAGGTGTTTTTATCTATTTCATATACTAGCTTTTGATACCGAGTCGAATAAGAAGTAAAGTAAATTTTTCTCACAGCTAAACGACGCAAGTTAATTTGATCTAAAACAAAAAAAGTCGAATAATAATTGAAGGGGCAAGTGGATAAAGGTGATATGTGACAATTTTTGATCAACATACTTTTTTTTACCATGGATGACGGTGAAAAGGTAATAATTTCTTTTTTGAAAGCTTTTTATAAAAATTAAAAAAAATCCAACATATCTCCTTTATTCATTTGCCCCTTCAATTGTGTTTGCGAGTTAGCACAATTGAACACACACTAATTTGAATTTGTGTAACTAGGCGAAATTCGAATGCCACATATCACCTTTATCCACTTGCCCCCTTCAATTTATTGGATGATTATTGTTGTCCGTGAAAAGGGACGGGGGGGGGGTGAAAAGGAATCGGAGGAGGACTGATTTTTGAGCAAAGGACTCCGAGTCGGGAGTTAGAGACTTGACAATTCAAGGAGTCAGAGTCACTCACTTTCCATCCAACTCAGTAGTCCTGTGGAAAGGTAGATGTGGTGTCACTAATTTTTTAATAGATCTCAGACTTGGATAAAGTTGCTTAAGAGCGCAACCGTCTTAAAGGCGGTTATTTTTCCAAACATAGAAGACGACGTTTCATAAATGTAAAAGTTATTTACCTCAGATATTACCTCAGATATTATAAAGAAAGGGTAATAACCTTGGCTTGACAACCTACAGTTGAACAATATCTGTTCTAAACTATCCCTCTTTGCACTTGATAAGGAATAGGTTAAAAATTCTACCTGCATTGATTTTCTGGTTTTCCCTTTTCGGGGGGAATTTTCGCATCAAGGTATTATAGTACCTGAAATGAGTCGGCTTTTTAAATACAAATACAAATGTGACGACCAGCAATGGCTTTGTGCCCAGCTGGGCCGGTCCTAGTCAAAGTATAGATCCCAATGAAGATCAATGTCCCTCTTAAAACTATCTACTCCCTTGCTCCTTACTGCCTCTTCCGGTAAACTATTCCAAGTTCCCACTACTCTGCTAAAATAGTAATTTTTCCGAATTTCCTGGTTAGCCTGAGATTTAAACAGCTTATAACAATGAACCCTTGGCCTGCTTTCAGTGCCAAAATTTAACCCTATAACATCCTTCATTTTGATAAATTTAAACAACTGAATCATGTCCCCTCTGATTTTCATCTACTCAAGACTATACATGTTAAGCATTCTAAGTCTGGAACCATGCTCTAAATTACAAAATCCATTCACTAACCTTTTAGCCCTCTTGTGTACCCTTTCCAATAAATTAATATCTTTCTTAAGATAAGGAGACCAAAACTGAACTGCATACTCCAAATGAGGTCTTACCAAACTTCTATATAAAGGCAGAAGAACCTTCTTAGATTAGTTCAGTGCTTAGAATTGTTCAGTGCTTAGAATTGTTCAGTGCTAGCTGGTTTTTAGTATACACCCAGAAAATAGAACACACTGCACTACACTGCTAATAAAATTTGATATACAGAGCTTTGAGTAATACACTCACACTCCATACGTATCACTACACTTAGTTCAAATGGTTGGATGGATACCCCAAGGGAGCTCTGCTTTTCGATTCGGGCTAGGAACCGAATGATCCCAGGTCCAGCATCGTCAGAGGTATCGATTTGGAATGAGATCTTGACCACGAATATATTTTACGTTCGCCAGTCACCATTAGTGAACACGGGGGATCTTCGACCGGCTAGAATTGAACCCGAGACCCTCCAGTTCTGGGTGACAGCATTTTATGAACTTAAAATATATGCAGAAAATTTAGTTTATCTGTTAATCATAGCCCGCTTTCATTTTTTATCATTTTCTACTTATTTTAAGTTAGAGTTACTCGCATATTCATGGAAATTTTCCATTCAGTTTTATTCTCAAAATAAAGCTTGTGAATAAACTTCTTTAGGATTAAGAGGAATATGGGGCTAAGTGAAATGAAAAAATATTTTCAGTTTGCAGCGCCACCTATCTAACGGCAGTTTAACTAAATTCCTAAACATATAGTTGTGTCCTGCCAAAAAATAAATAGCACTGAAGATACGCAAAAACAATAAATCTTTCTTTTTATTATGAAATTATAAAGTTCTTGTAACAATCAGTTTAAGTATGAAATGAGATCTACTGTTGTCCAATGCAGTACTTATTTAGTTCATATTAAACATATACTTTGATTTTAAACATTCAGTGGAATTTAGCCCGTGCACGAAGGGCAAAGTCAAGTAGTTCAGTTTATTTATTTATTCATTTATTAAACCACATACGTATTTATTCATTCATTAATTCATTTGCACATTCCTTTACGTATTGGTTGACTTATTTATTTATGCATTCTCTCATTTTCTTACCCATTCTCTATTTTATTCATTCATTTATTTGTTCTCATATATTTATTTCCACATTCATTTGATGAAAAATATTCTTAAACAAATAGAAAATGTTGTATTACAAAAATATTTTATTTTTCACAGTGGATTCCAGCCACTTGGATTTTTGAAGTGAAAATTTTCCACCTCCTTTTTTAAAGGTACAATATAACTGCTAAAAATGGCATATGATATTTCAGCCAAAGGTATATCACAAAAACCATTTTTCCTACTTTATGTACAATAATTTTCAGAACAAATTTTCAATTTGTTCATTTTGAGACAATTACGTTATCTTAACCATTTCACTTTTCTCCACATTTCTGTTTGATTGTAAAGTTTCCACAAATAGTTCCAGTTCTAAAAAATATACAAGAGCGTTTGAAGCTTAACGCTTCATGTATGCGTTTAAGGGTTGTGTTTAACTCAAAAAGAAAGCAAAAAAAAAATTATCAGAGTACGAAATATTCTTTTCACTCCACCCTTGTGAAAAACGGAAAAAATGTTTGAATGTCAAGGCCAATTCGAATCTTCAAGATTCTGATTTCCATGCTGAGTACAAAAAATGCTGCCTTGAGATAACGTAAATTCCCAACGATTTTAAAGCGAAGGTCGAATTAAGGGCGATCATTAGAGCTGAAGTGAATAAGTCTTCCTAAAATTTTAAGTGCATACAACGGGAAAATTGTCATCATCTTTCTTTTCCTCATATCTGAACCTAACATCATGTTAAATGAGTGCATTTTGATTTTCAAGGTAAACGCTTTACTTAATTTTTCAACCAGCCTATATATATATTTTTTTTGTTTACTGCGATTTTTGAATGCTACTTTTGCCTAACTTTTCTCGTATTTTGCTTCTTTTTAAAGGCTAATATGAAGTTCTTCAGAAATCAGTGAGAACTAGTAGTGTTTAGAGATTTTGTAGAGTAACTCGTAAGATTGTACAAAACCGAAAAATATAAGAAAAATTTAAAATGTTATTTGTTCATTTTTAAGCAAGCAATTTGCACTATAAAAGCTTTTGTTATAAAGCAATTATTAATTCAAAAACTTATCCATATGGAACTCAGTGTTACGTTTGGCAGATAGTAGAAATCAGTACAATCCGTATAATGGATTCAAAAAATTTTAATATCGAGTAAGAAAAGTTTAGCGAATTTGAACAACTCAAGATTTAAATCTATTAGTATTGACCGATCAGTGATAATGAACACTTCAGTGAAACTTCATTTGAAAAATTTCATAGCATCGTTGAAATTGAAGTAATTGCCACATCCCATTAAATACACTTTAGATGATGTGTGTAGTTATTTGTTTAAAAAAAATTGCTAGAGTTTATCTGTCTGCAACTGATTTTTTGGGAGGTTGAAACGAAAAAAAAGGCCAAGACCTAATGAATGAACACCCCAACCAGTGGTCAAACATAGCATTTTCTAGTAATTTTCTTTGTGGAAATGTGTAGAAGGAAGTTACTACTGCCAATTCATCTAAGAAAAAGCGCAACCCCACTTCACTTTACCCATCTGCTGCAAAGTTCACTATATGAGCTTTGAATGAGAATAATTTGAGAAACGTTAATTATAAATACCCTTTTAATATCTCATAAAAATACACCGATTTCGTTTCCTTAAAAATCATTTCCGGTTAATCAGCTTATTTCATTACATCCACACCAGCTACAAAATCGGAGTTTAGCAGCAAAGATACAAATGTGTAAAACGTCTTCCGTTAATAGATAGGCTTTGTTTTTTATTGCAATATAGTAAGCTTCCAGAATTCATTCAAGTTTCATCCAATTCTCTTAATTTCAAGTGTTTTTGTCTTTCAATTGTTGGGGAATTTATAAAATTAACTGTAATTGAGGTCTGGCTAATATTGGGCAAACCAGGAGTGCTTTAAAATTTCGCTTGGAAGAGCATCAAAGTTATAAAAAAACAACATTGTTCAACTCCGTAGAGATTCGAATGACTCTTTTCATTCTTACTTCTACATAAGTATCCAAAAACAGCCTAATACATCAGATCTTGATTGTTGAGAACATTTCCATGTTTTGTGAGGTAAGTATAAACATAGTTGATGATCTTAAAGATATTCTATATTTTTCTGCATTTTGGCTTCAATTTTTATAATTTCTTTTCTTCGTAATTATTTTCATCAAATCTAATCTGTTTTGCATGAATTTTCTCGAACATATTTCATTTCTTTGCACTGAAGTTGTGCATTTTTTTTTCTTTTTATATTTGACTTTACTTCTCTTTTTTGAACATTTGATGTGCTCATTTCTTGAAGTTATATCTTTCATTTTCCTGTTTTTTTTTAAAATATGGTTTAAAGTTATTGAAATCGTTCTTGTTTACGTTTTTTCTGCGGCTTTATCTTTTTGCCAATCTAATAACTTCCTTGGAATGTTTTGTACCTATGAGAAACTTTCGAATTTGTTTTGCTTTCATATTCGTTCGTTGAAGGTTTATAATTTTCTCATTAGTTGTTTGCGTAGTCCAATATTTTTACTTTTGAAACCACTTACTGTTCCGTTTTGTTGCTTTTAAAAGGCTGCCTTGTAACCTCAAAACTCATGTCTGTAGTGATTGGATTCAATTTATTTGTTAATCAAATATTTATAGTAAGTAATTTGCCGAGGAACTCATTTCGACACATTACCATAGATAAAATAATTAAAGATTTCAGTTTACTGGCTTCAGTCGAAGCCGGTTAATTGAATCAGCCGCTTTAACCCATTAATGCCTAGCGTCCCTTTTTTTGGATTCAAAAAAGGGTTTGAATTTTTCCAAAATGAACATTTCAACCAAATAATAGTGTTCAATGAGTACCTTGGTATTGTTTCAATTCATTATTAACAGATTGCAGCATATATAACCATTGCAAAGTGTGTTCTGTAGCAGTTTTAGTATGATCTTTATCAAAAATTCGATCGTTCACAATCTCAAGAAAAAAAGATAAGTTTTAAACGTTATTCCCAGCTTCCCAGTTTATGTTAATTGCTGATTTTATTTCTTCTCATAAAATGTCTTTTTAGCCTACTTTCCCGTTAAAAATAAAAGAGACGAAAAAAGTAATAAAAGTGGCTTAATGCATCTAAAAAATATCGCCAAGTTCAAAAAATATCGCCAAGTCCAAAACAAAGTCAAAAAGAAACAAAAAAAAAAAAAAAAAAAATGAAATAAATATCGAAAAATTAAAAATTTGAAAGTAGGGTATTGAGATGGGGAATTTGTGTGTCGGTCGGTCGTCGGTCTGTCTGTCTGTCCCCCCCCCCCCTAATAACTTTTGAATGAACATTCCGATTTGAACGAAATTTTTTTTGTTGGAAAGATCTCGGCGAGTACAGCTCATTCCCATATTTGATTTTTCGATTTGAACAATTTTTGGTTCAACTTTGAGCCGTTCAAACAACATGTCCCGCGATATTAACTTTTTAGTTAACAGTCCGATTTGAACAAACTTTTTTTTTGTTCGAAAGATCTTTTCAAGGATACTTCATTCCCGTATCTACATTTTCGATTTGAACAATTTTTCGTTCAACATTGAACCGTTCAAACAAGCTGTCACCCCTAATAACTTTTGAGTGAACAGTCCGATTTAAACATTTTTTTTTTGTTCGAAGCATCTCGGCAAGGATACTTTATTACCGTATTTAAATTTTAAATTTGAACATTTTTGGTTCAACATTGAACCGTTCAAGCAACCTTTCCCCACCTAATAACTTTTAAATGAACCGTCCGAATTGAATAAACTTTTTTTTGTTCGAAAGATCTTATCAAGAATACTTCATTCCCGTTTTTAAATTTTCGATTTGAACAATTTTTCGTTCAACATTGAACCGTTCAAACAAGCTCTCACCCCTAATAACTTTTGAGTGAACAGTCCGATTTAAACAAACTTTTTTTTTGTTCGAAAGATCTCGGCAAGGATACTTCATTACCGTATTTAAATTTTCAATTTGAACATTTTTTCATTCAACATTGAACCATTCAAGTTACCTTTCCCCACCTAATAACTTTTAAGTGGACGAATTGAATAAACTTTTCTTGTTCGAAAGATCTCGGAGAGACCCATTCCCATATTTCACTTTTTAATTTAAACCATTTTTCGTTCAATGATGAACCGTTCAGGAAAAATTTTAACATGAGCGCCTACTGGGAAATTGAAATTGAATGTTGATTCTGAACTTAAAGGCGGATTTCCTTCAAACTAACTTTGTAAGAAAACGGTTTTGATAAAAAATGTATGTAAAGTACTTTTCTGAAAAATCTTCTGTGAGGACTCTGATTCCGACTCCGACTCCGCAAACATGGCGGAAATGCAGGCTCAGAAAAAAATGACTGACTGGGCAGACGATTTTTTGTTTATTTATTCATTTTTTTTGTTTAATTTATTATTATTATTTTTATTTATTTTTTTTTTGGCAGACGATTTTTTTTGTTTACAAAAATTTTTCATTCACGAGAGCATTTTATTCTTTATTTATATTTAACAACTGGCAACGGATTAAAAATAAAATTCGAGACATTTTATTAACGAACGAGGTTTTTTTCTTTCTTTGATAAAATGTGTTTTGATGTTCTTTGTACTTTTATTTTATTTATTAATTTTTTTTCTTTTGAAAACGATTGTGAAATTTTTCTACGGAAGAACTATAACAGTTACATTCTTTAAAAGGTGCGACAAAACTTTATTTACTCTTTTATTTACTTTTTACGTGTCCATTTCATCTGATGAGAGGGGTATATTTTGCTTTTAGAAATCAGCTTTAAGTGCTATAAAGGTATGTTTGACATAATTTTCAGTTTCAGATATTCAAGAGAATATTGATCAGATGCTAGAATGCCGATGTCGATGTACGGGAAAGTAGGCTCGTTTAGCTCTTGACAGAACTTCTTGTTAAATATTATATCGTAGGCAGGAAAAAATTCTAGTAAAAAATGTATGTACCCTCTGGGCTCTATCGTAACTTTTAAGGGACGAATTTTCTTTCCTTAATAAGGAAAATATTTTTATGTAATATTTTTTTCATTGTTTTTCCTGTTCATTAAACAGTGTTTGTAACCAGTATACAAAATATCTTTGGAAAAAAAATGTCAGGCATTAATGGGTTGATGAATCAATGCGTCTAAAACAGAACAAATTCCAGCTTAATTGAATTAGCGGTTTTATTGAATCTGCCGCTTTGTTGAATCAAAACTGTTTAGAACAAACGTGATTCATATAAGCGTTGTCACGCCTATATGAACAAACGTGATTCATATAAGCGGCGACGACTGTTTTTTTTTTGTTTACATAAATCCAGTTACACTCTGCGACTGCACTATAGGGCCATATTTAAATTAGATCTTGGAGGACTCTGTTAGGTTCAGTTAAGATAACTAACTACATCACTGAGATAACAGGATTAAAAGATAATTTTCTTAGACTCCCAGAACGGCAATGATTCTAACCTTTCTTCTCTCTTTTTTTCAGAATTTCGAACTGCAGGTAGAGGGGACTGAAACAACTCATGTTGGTTATAGTGACTAAATCTATTCATAAAGTAGCAGCTTTTCGATGCAACAACTCCTGATGCCATTCAGAGCTTCAATATCAAGGTATGTGATATAATGAGCACATTTCTCTATGTCCAAAAGATTCCCAAAGTTGTCCTTAAGTATGTTCAGAACTAAAATAACCATTATCACTCAGAATTCAAGAACAATTAAAGCTAGGTAAAAATGTAGGTATACAGTGGCCGCCGCTTATATGAATCACGTTTGTTCTAAACAGTTTTGATTTGATAAAGTGGCCGATTCAGCAAAGCGGGATTTATTTCTCTTTGTGACGATTTGATTCATTAAAGCGGCTGATTCAACTAACCACTGAATCAGTTAATTCATTTATGCCCAAGTTTTTTTTAACTATTTTTTTCAATTTTTATATGCTTAAAACTCTTACTTGGAATGATTTCCATACATTTTAGGCGTAAAATCGATCGCCGTTGCCATATTTATTAAATTATTTAACCCTTCACTGCACGATTTTTTATATTTTCATGAAAAAAATCATTTGTTACCTTTTAAATAGCCCTGAGTTCAGGAAAAATGAAGAAAAAAATTAATCTTAAAAATGTGCAACAAAAATGATGTTTTAATTGTTTGTTCTATATATGGCACAAAGCACATAGCAGATGCTTTGTATACCATAAGTTTAATAATCTACAATGTGTTTTGGGCCATAAGTGGTATAAACAAATTTTCCACTAAGTGTATTTAAACATTTTTAGAACAAAGGAAATAATGACTAAGCACACTTCTAACGGAAATGCAGACACTCTTTCTTTCAAAAGCAAGAACTGTAATACCTAGACTAGTACAACTAACTAGTGCATAAACATCACACTAAACTGTTATAGCAATGTTCCAGACGGGGCACAAAGCTCAGTTTAACTGCATTTAAAAATCATAGGAATATATGAGGGTTTATTTGGTTTGTGCCAGATCTGGCACACCGTGCAGTGAAGGGTTAACGTCCTGTTTATGGGATATTTTGCAGATATGTGAGCAAAATACGACCTTACTTGACTTTATTTTTGTAAAATAACATTACAGAAGGCATCTGGGATCAATTTTAAGCAAATCATTTTAAAATAGTTTAATGTTATGCGAAATAAGTTCGCCAAAAAAAAAAAAACTATGTGGCTACCCATGTTGGATTGTTGCTTGACTGATTTGTCAAATACTTCATAAAAAACCTATTCCACATTCACTTCGTTTACCCATTATATATCAACCTAAATACACACAAAATTGATTAGTCCTACCGCCCAACTGTTCCGAGAAATTATTATTTGAACCTTTACTGATTTCATACTGAAAAATAACCCCCTCACCATAAATATAGAACTATGCTCCCTAACTTCTCCATATACATGACACTCTCCTAAAATACACACAAAAATCTAAATGTGTTATAATAATACTGAATATAAAACTACAAAAGAAGAGACATAAAATTAAACAAGGTAAAAAAACAACTTTTAATAGTAAAAAGGAATCATAACCACCCAGCTAATTAACTCGGACCCCCCAGTAACTTCTAACAAGTGCCCCGTTATTTTCCCTCCTGCTAAAGGAGTTTACACTCACCCCCACCGCTGTAAATACTATCTTCGTATAAAAAAATAAATGTCCCCAAGTAACACTACTGTCTCGCTAGTACAAAGTGTACCACACGCCCCTACAAGCTTGTGAGCAAGAACTCACTAACTCACGAAACTTTACCCCATCACTTTGGGCACCGCCGGAATGTTCCCACTCTACGTTGTGTTTAATAGTTACATTTGTTCGATATTTCCTTCTCTAAATACAATAGTCAAAGTTAAACTATATATTATGAATTCTTCAAGTTTTTAGAACATTTCAGCCCAAATTTAAATATTTTTACACTGGTAATTTTTCAAAGCTCAGATGTTATAACCTATAATGTTGATCTTGGTTCCCGTTCAAATATATTGTTCTTGTCATTACGTATGCTGTGAACTGTTTACGTTTTCTACGCATTATGCGTACAAACTGCAAGTGCGGAAGAAGTAAGTACTGGTATAATACAAGAGAACCCTAGTCAACTAGTACAGTAAATGTTTCTTAGCTGTTTAAAAACGACTTAGAAACTCCAAGTAAGTAACTATATTGCAGTGCAATTATTCAACAGATTTAAAAGCAGTTCACTTTGTGCGCAAATGAGTAAAAACCAAAAAGCGACGTTTAAAAACACAAATAGATAAAGTTAAAATTGGCAAACATGTTTCAAAGGCATAAAGCCTCCTTCTTCAGTGCCAAGCAAGAAATGGAATGGGTGCCTATTTCTTGCTTGGCACTGAAGAAGGAGGCTTTATGCCTTTGAAACATGTTTGCCAATTTTAACTTTATCTATTTGTGTTTTTAAACGTTGCTTTTTGGTTTTTACTTATTCAACAGATATACACTGCTGGCCACCCAAATTCTAACACCAAGAAAGACTACAGATATCACAACAAAAATTTTTTTGTAAATAACATGTTGACCAAGTATCAAATGATTAAATTTATAGACTTCTGTAAAAGGTCGTTCAGGCCAAAATAAGTAGCCAGAGTAGTCACCATTTTTGCCGATCACCGCTACCACACGCCTCGGCATTGATTCAAAGAGACTTTGGATGTGTTTTGGGGTATAGTAAACCAAGCAGCTTACACATGCTACCAAAGTTGATCTGTTGTAGCAGCTGGGGATGTAATCTAGGTCAATCGTTGAGCAACCATGAACCACATGTTTTCTATCGGCGAAACATCCGGAGAGCGAGCCGGCCAGGGAAGCAACTCAATCTAGCGATTGATGAAGAACCCTTGGGCAATGAGTGCCATATGTGGCGGTGATTATCCTGTTAAAGTATGGCTGTGGGTAAGCCCTGAAAGTAAGGAAGAACAACTGGCTCCACCCCTCGGAGATTTTGCTCTGGCTGTTTAAAGTACCGGCAATGCATACTAAAGGAGTGCGAGAGTGATGTCCGATAAGGCCCCATACCATAATACCCGGTGCAGTACCAGTGTGGTGGTGCATAACGCAGCTGGTTAGCATGATCACGGTGTCTCCCAACTCGAATCCGACAGCCGTGGTGTTGCAGACAGAAGCGTCACTCGTCAGTAAAGACATTCATTCTGCCGTCCACATCCTTCTTTCTTTGCACCATTGGCGGTGGAGACGTTTATGGTTCTGCGTCAAGGGTAGATGAAGCAATGAACGTCTTTCAGACTGACCAATATGCTGTAAACGGCGTCGAATGGTACGTGCAGACACTGGATGATGCGTTACAGACGTTATGTGCTGTGCTATGATTTATGATATGACTGAGCGATCCGTCACTGCCATGCGCTTGTAACCACGTGAAGTGGTGCCTCGAGGTGGACGTGATTCACCATGTCGATCCGGCGTACCCTACTGCACCCAAGTATCACATATCTCATTACAGTTGTTTGATTCGTCCAACACGAGTGCCGATTTCAATGATAGATAACCCGTAATCTCGGTAGGCCACTATCCTTCCTCTGTCGAACTCGGATATACTTGATCAAAAGATGATCTGTGTTTTCTACAATGCATAATTAATCGTTTTTTTGAAAACACCACAAGAAAAACAAAATTGGCGAACTTAAAATCTCTCAAATCTCCAAGCCTTAGGGCCGAATTCAAGTGAAACACCATTACAATCGCTTCGAGGTGATCGCAATAGACCAAAATTGCAATCGCTACTGGAAGTCGAATTCAAGTGAATTCGAATTCAAGTAAATTCGTTTCACTTGAATCCAAATTTGGGAATTTGCGATTGCATTGATGAGTTGCGATTGCCCGTGTTTCACTTGAATCCCGTACTTAAACACGAGTTCAAGTAAACACCATTGCAATCGCTTCAAGGCGATCGCAAATTGCAATCGCTACTGGAAGTCGAATTACATTAGAATCGCATCTCGTAGCGATTGTAACGTATCCAAATTTGGGAATTTGCGATTGCATTGGTAAGTTGCGATCGTCCGTGTTTCACTTGAATTCCTGCCATAAATAATTTTCAAGGTGGCGCCACAGGCGCGCATGATGTGCGTCTGCGCTTAAATTCTAATCATTTGCAGATCTCACCTCCACTAATGCATGTTGTAAATATCATATAATTTGCACGCTTCCTTCAAGGTGTTGCATTTACGGTGGCCAGCAGTGTATTAAAACAAAGCGAAGTTTGCAAAAAAGTTTCATTACTTTGTCTTCAAAAATTGTTGTTGATTTTGTGAGTATTTATCTGTATGTATATTATTTATATGATAAATGTTTATTCGTGTTTTCAGAACAGATTATAAGCAGACACAAAATAATAAGAGCATTCCACAAAAAGTTTGCACAATTTTATTATTTTTCAACTATGGATAAGAATGCAAATAATGTATTAAAAATTGTTTCTTAGCAAAGTATACGTACGCATATACAATCACTTGTAAAATAAATTAAAATTAATACCGTAAAACGAGGTGAATCGGTACACTCTTACTATGAATCATAAAAAAGTACTTAATTTTTTAAAAATTTTATTTTTTGGGTAAAACTTCGATCTTGTTTTGCTTTTGATATTCGAAGCAAAGACAAAACATGTTGAACAGTTTTTATTTTTATACTAGCTGCCAGGGCAGCTAGATTAGCTTCCTGCGGCATGTTGATGCATAACGTGCCCCTTCTCTAACTTTTACCTCATTTTGAAGTTATATTATTTGATAGAATTTAATGTTCATTCGATTTCACCACGTGGCCCGGCGTTGAACGGGCATTTCGTGCCATGAAAGTAGTAAGGAAATTTTCAAGAAACTACTCCCCGCCAAGGCGGCTCGCTAACAGGTGCTTCACGCCTTCACTTTTTTCCTGCGTCAAAAAAATCATACGAATTATTGAGATGCTACGCGTCTTCAAGATGGTGAGGAGAGTTTCAGTAAGTTCAGCTCGCTCAAATTAAAAAAGCAGACATAGATACTTAGTTTTTAACATAAGTAGATGGCTTTTCAACAAATGAATGTTTCAAAATATTACCAGTAGCTAGCGATAAAAATACTACGTAAGTAACCCGCTTATGAGTTTCGTGTTTGATTTAGTTAAGATTTCATTCCAAATTCTCATTATCATTGTTATCACTGTTTCATAGCAACGACGGTTTGCAAGAATGGATTTCATATTTAATCATTTATTAGGCTTAATCGCTTTAAACTTGACTACTTATTAATTGATATCTTCGCTAATTAAAATCGTATAATCATATAGATTGAAACTAATGAAGCCTGAAAAATTACCTATCTATCGGTACCTGGTTCGACTTTCAGTTCATTGGCGTTCAGGAGAAATAAGCGTAAGATAGAAAGATAGTTAGAAAGATACTCAGTTTTTAATATAAGTAGATCTTTACTAATATATAAAGCTGTAGAGTTTGTTTGTTTGTTTGTTTGTTTGTTTGAACGCGCTAATCTCAGGAACTACTGGTTCGATTTGAAAAATTCTTTTTTTGTTGAATAGTCCATTTATCCAGAAAGACTTTAGGCTATAGTTTGAAAAGATTCGATTAGCGATTCGTTTTTTATTCGAATTCAAGGCAAATTTTCACGTAAATCGCCGAATACTGGGGTTAAAAACGTTATATATCGTTGGAAGCAGAAAAATTTTGTCCGTCCTATGCAGTTTGTTCCGATTCTCTAACTTAAACACAGCACGAGTTATTCAATTTTTAAACTTGCCTTTTGCAAGGCTTCACCCGATTTCTTGCAATACTTGGTTCATTAAGACACTCAATAAAAAATAAACTAATTATTCCACAGTTTTGATTTTTACGCCATTGGATAGAGCGATATTTTTATCCCCAGAATTAATTCGACTTACAGTCGAAGAACCAAGCTTTTATCTCCACTAGAAAAAAAGTTACAAGCATTTGAACTTTGAGTTCGAAAACCTCTTTTCTGATCAAATTATTAACGTTTTATTGCGTTGCTATGCCGATATCTTTTAAATTCATTGTTGGTGTCCTTTTCTTCATTTCGTTTATTAAAAGCATTTTATTTTATGGCGTTTCTAGGCCATCCTATGATGATTATAACAAGGCAAATAATTCCTTTCAGTTCGGTACAATTTCAAAGATTTTAGCCTTTAATATTTAACTGTGACATAATGTAGCAATTTGATATTTGACAACAAACGTGTCTTTTAACTTTCAAAATAGTTTCAATAGTTTTTGTTTCGTACTGCTATTGTTTTCTTATTCTTTTGACTTTTTTTTCTTATGTAATAAGTAGGTAAGTAGGTTTCAAATGAGTCAAACCTTCTTTTTTTTAATGATTTAAGATAGTTACTAATCTAAGTAAATAATATGATTCGTTATATTTTTGTAACGTTTTTACTACTTTTTATCATTGGTACTAAACACATAATTTAATTGCATAGTATTTTTATATTGGGTAGTGTTTAATTATTCTTTTAACTTTTTTTCCCTTATGTAGCACATATATACGTTGGCTTCAAATGAGTCTATTTTGAAACCTTCCTGGACACTTTAAAGGCGAGCCGCCTTGGCGGCGAGTAGTTTGTTGAAACTTTCCTCGCTACTTTAAAGGCGAGCCACCTTGGCGACGAGTAGTTTTCTCAAACTGCCTTCTTTCTATTAAAGCCCGTGCAACGCCGGGCCACGCAGCTAGTATACTATATGATGATTTAGAGGTGTTCCGATTCGTCCCGCTGATAGGGGTCAATCGGAACACATGTTAAAGTTTTTATTTTTAATCTAACCGGTAATAGATCTGATAGAAATAAGTAATATTGATGGGGGGTGAACTAGAATAAATAGCTGCTGTCAAATCGGTGGTCGGAAGTAGCGCGTTACAAGTAGCGAAACTACTGTAGTAGCTACATTCTTTAGTAGTTTGTAGTGTAGCGCACTACTTTTTAAAAAAAGTAGAGTAGTGAGTAGCGCGATAAAAAAGTAGTAGTTTGTATCAATTTCTGTAAAACTACTTATAAACATAATTTCAGTGCTGATTAGAGTAATTAAAATTTGACACTTTTAATAACTTATTCATAAATGGCAGAAGAAGAAATGTTTTTATATTCTTTGCGAACAAATAGTACAAAAAACAAGGTAGTTTCTTAATTTCTGAGGTTTGAGCGCCCTCCTAGGGCTGCCCATGTTTTAAGGTTGAATTCTTCCAACCTTTCAACTTTTGAATTCTTTCTTTCGGCGAATTTTCGTAAAAACCGAAAAAAAAGGCTCAGAAAAACCAATTGGCGCAAAAAGAAAAAAGGCAATTCTTAGGACTATTCCATGTTTAAATGAACTAATTTACTAATACAAATCACTTTTCAAAAAATTTTGTTCAATCCATGAACGGTGTATGCTTTTCATTTATTTACTTTTAAAAAAGTAGCGAAGTAGCGACTACATTTCAAAAGTAGCTTGTAGTTGCTACATTTTTAAAAAAGTAATTGTAGTTAACTACGTTTTTAACAAAGTAGTTGTAGTCGTAGTTCGCTACAAATAAAATGTAGTTTTTTCAACCACTGTGTCAAATAAAGGTTTAATTTCTATACCAGTGAACTGTGATTGCTAAAAAATTAAAACTAATTTTGAACTTGTGAAAAATTTAAAGTAATTTTAAGAAAATGCAGTTGAATTGAAACACAAAGAGTTAAGATGAATGAAGTCACTCATATCGTCCACAAAAAATGTTGTTCTTAAAATGAGTTGTTGCTACTTGGTTTACGTTTTTTCATAACATCTTCTGGGAGGAACGCTGCCTCTTCCTTAGTTTCTTGATAGCTCCGCATTTCAGAGACCCCTAGTAGAATCTTCCCACGTATTCATCGTTGTCTGTGTACAACAGGATGTTTTCTACAAAAAGTCTGTTTTTCTTCTTCCCGTATAATTTAAGTACGAGGAAGCCTCCTGGAGCAAAAATCTTTTGAAATCTGAAACTTTCCGGTACTCGAAGATCTAGTTCGGCATCACTAGGGGTAAACACAGGCCCGTCATTTCGGGGTCCAGGGGGGGGGGGGTCAACTGCCCACCCTGACTTTGGGAAATCAATGTATTTACATGTAAGTAGGCGTGGTTTTTGCCATTTTTTTTGGCAAATATACATTGTGTATACGCCCTTTGCCCCCCCCCCCCTGGAAAAATTCGAAATGACGGTCCTGAATAAACAGTAATAAATCCTCGTCCCTGTCTAAACTAGAAGAATTGGGGTCTGAATCTCTTTATTTTTCAAAGTTTCTTTCGTTTCTCTGCAAATAATATGTCATTTCATATAGGACAAGAAGTTCTGTCAAGAACTAAACGAGCCTATTTCCCGTACATCGGCATTCTTGCATCTGATCAATATTCTCTTGATTATCTGAGACTGAAAATTATGTCAAACATAACTTTTTACCACTTAAAGCTGATTTCTGAAAGCAAAATAGGGGAGACCGTGGCTAGTTGGCATAGTTTTTACTTCTCGATTGTTCTAATTTTTTCTGTTGTACTTATGGTAAAAGTAATTTATGCCTCTGATAGGGTAACATCTTGGCTACAAAAAACCACTAGAAACATCATCTAAAATTCACTGGGAAACTCGTGAAAAATATTTTTCGAAGGCTCCTCAACAGTGCCAACTTACCCCGGAGTCGGGGTAAGTTGGCAGATGCATCGAGGTATGTTGGCATAACATTGTTTGAAATGATAAATTTTCAGCAATATAATAATTTATTTTTTTAATATTTATTTAAATATTTATTTAAATAGATTATAAGGCAATATGTCAAAGTAAAGTTTAAAAAAACATGTATGAGCATTGTAGGTAGGTTACAAATGTTTCATGTCAACTGAAAATGATGGGTTCTTACTCATCTGAATGGAGAGGTAATCTTTACCAGAACTTTGTTGTTGGGGTACCAGATTGCGTCGGGTGGCTCTGGTCACTTCCAATACTTTGTAGTTTTCACCATATCGGAGACTGAAAAGTCCTCGTTATCGACTTAAAATATTTGCCCTGGATATTTGCAGGTCTCATACTTCACTACCCCATTCTCACCTAAACATTTCCAACAGCAGCATTTAATGCTGTCTCATCTGCAGGTAGGGGATATCTAGGAAGATTGAGGCAGACCAGGGGCCCTACTCTGAAACTTCCTGGAACTTCCAGTGACGTCTATTACTCCCTCACGACAAGCAAGAATAGCCGAAAAAGTAGTCGTTTGTCAAATTTTGTGCTACTCTGAAAGCCCTAATGTGCCCAAGCGAGAATTTTCTCTCCTTCTACCGCGTTTCGAGAAAGAAAAACGATTGACCAATCAAATGACAGTATTTCTCACTCGCGTTACATCAACTTTCGCGCTTGCATTTTGCTTTAACTTTCTGGTTTAGCTTAGCTTTCGAAATAGATGGCAAAAAGATTCGGGAGCCAAATATTAAAAGCATTCGTGCAAATTAAGATTTTGTGTTTCAGGAATTTTAAAATATTAGAATTTAAAATCGCAATTAGTACATCTTTTCAACACATAAGAGCATACAAGCGTAAGCGAAGTAAAGTATCGAAACACATTATACGAAATCATTTCAATGTATCAAATGCTTCGACTAAACATGAAAAAATTTATAAATACTTATAAAAAATAATACTAATATTTAAAAATATTTGTTAAATTAAATCGTTTAACTTCATGACTTTGTTTTCTGCGATATTTTGACTTTATCGCAATAATAGTTTAAAATTCAGGCTTTAAGTAAAAGTCCCCTTTTTGCGTTACTCATTTTTGTTTTCGCAATAATAGTTGTATTGTGAAGACCCCCCAGAAAAATCACACGTCTGGGCAGGGCAAAATTAAGGCATAGGTATATGGGGCACAGGCCCAGGGCACCAACGTTTGGGGGGGGGCTTAAATCAATCTAAAGTTTTTAAAATGGAGAAATTTCATATCGCACTATGACAAGATAAAAAATAAATTTAAAAATACTCTTTCGAAAACTTGCAATCCAAAATATTTTACTACTTAATTATATTGTTTTTATTTGGGGGGAGGGGGGGTCAGCACATAAAGCTCGTGCTCAATGTCCTACAAAGTCGTGCCCTGTGTCTAGGTATCACTTTTTCAAAACGTGTATTTAAAACATTTGTTGTTTAAGAAGGGTAAAAATTACTGCATGTGCTGCACTTTTTGAATGATTTTGATAGACTCAATTTTGCTTTGCGATATTTTGGCCTTTTCGCAATAAGAGAGTTATATTCACCCCCTAAATATTAAGTACAAGTCCCTATTTTTGGGACAATTCATAGGAGGAAAATGGAGATCCTAAATCACATGTCCGCGGATCTTTTTCCAAAATGCATTAAAAACACTTTATGTTTGAGAATTGAAAGAAACAAATTCATGTTTTATGCTCTTGCTATCATTTTAAGGCTTGAAAAACGATGATTCAATTATTCTGTGAGGAAAAATTAAACTTAAATACGATACGATAAAAACGAAATGTTCCCCCCTCCCATGATAGAAAATAGAATTTTAGTAAAGAGCTCATTTTATTAAATCAAATGTACCTTCCCCCCCCCCCCCCAGGGTAGATCGACACCCTAGTTAAGTAGATATATAAATTCAAGTTTTGGGCATACCTTAAAGTAATTTCAATTTGCAAAATTTTGGCCAATTAATCAGTAAAATAAGACGATTATAGAAAATCGGCAAAGTTGCAGAGTTCCAATTACTGCCGATAAATGGATGCCTCTCCCAAATTCAAACTCAAAATAAAGAAAAAATATTAACTCTCAATGTAAAAACATACTAAACCACATTTTCAGAACTTATAAACATTATGGCACACTCCGCGTTGAGAAAAAATGGAATAAACAAACAGCTTCTCACTGCCGAGGAAGGCATCTCACGTCTTCTTACCCTGTCGTAAACTTCTCGGCGCGATTCTAGATACCTTAAATTGGAAGTGGCTTTGAGATTAGCGATTATTCGTGTCTCACCAGATGTGACGTCACGGGGCACAAAAAACCCGTATTCTCGGTATTGACTATATTGACGATACAATGAGAGTAGGGCCCCAGATCCAGTAGAAATGGCTTCACCTTATTCTCATCATTGTACTGAGGAAATAAGAAATCATAGCTATCCTCACTATCAGCTAGGGATGGACCGGATAGTGATTTTGCCGGATACCGGATATCGGATATCCGGTGGCTCATCACACGCCGGATACCGGATATCCGACCGGATATCCTGCGGATATCCGGCATTACAATTACATTGCTTGTTCGCTTATTATTATGTAATGCAGCTTCAAAACAATAAATCAAAGTTGTTTCTCGCATAATTTCTTTAAGAACATGTTAAATACATTTAAATTAATTTTTAAAGCCTCTATTTTATTTGTACAGGAGTAGCGCTACATATGAAATGAAACACTAGCATATTGTGATTTCTTTCTAAATTATGTAATTTTATCAAAATAGACGAAACTTTAAAAGATTGAATTAAATATTTCTGTATATACTCAAAGTTTAAACTTTTAATTATTCTTAGTTTAAATTTTAAAGCTTTTCTGTTTCAATATCGTTTCAATAGGTTTCTACGTAAATGATACAGTTATTAAATATTTCCCCAATAATTTAAAAAAAAGAAAGAAACAAAGAAAGAAAAAAGGAAAATAAACTAAGCTCAGATAAACGTTTTTTTTTTTCAAATTGATACATATTTTATTAGAATTTTATGAATTTAAACTTCATTACAAAGTAACACATTTTCTTATTTCTAATTTTGTAATAATATAAAGCAAAATTTTGCTTTGAAGTTCTTTTTTTTAAAGAATAATATGCATGTAATTTTTCTAACATACAAGTTAAAGAAGAAAATATTAAAACAGGACAAGTGTGTTAAATAATAATAATAATAATAAAGTTATACTCAAATAATCAGTTAAAAATTTTATATAACTCCAAAAAACAAAGGAACATGTTTTCTGAAGATTCAAATCAGCAGTTTAAATATACTTTTAAGAGGTATGCTAAAGTTGTTCACTTTTTAAAAAACAAATGAGTAAACTTTACTTAAATAATCAACTTGAAATTTTACTTTAGTTCCAAAAAATTAAGATACACATTCTTAAAAGTGGCAAATTATCATTTTAAATACATTAAGAGTCATGCTAAACATATTCACTTTTTTAAAAACAAATTAATAAACTAATTCTTAAACGATCACCTCGAAATTCAACTTCATTTTGAAAAAATAAAGATACATTCCGAGATGCAAATGTTATATTTATGGGTTATTCCAGCCAAAATGGTACAAATCATGTCTGAAATTGTCGAGTTAAGTTTATCAAATGAAGTAATTTTCGCCAACTAATCATTGTTTTAAAAATTATTCTCTGTTTATTTGTGCATAATAAAGTGTAAATGGCTTGTATATATGAGTCATTCATTAAGGGTTTTGAATAGTTCGACCACTCTGTGTAACAGAGGAGACAAATGAGGTTAGAAAAATATATTTTTAATCGTAAAGAAAAGTTAATTACAGAACAAGTATAAAATGAACTAAGCATCCTAAAACTAATTCTGTCTGCAATTTCAAGAAAAAATATTTTTTGCACTATTAATGCGACTGTAACAGAGTGAACATCCCACAGTGCAAATTAACTATCATCAGCAAAGAATTTTAATCTTATTTTAGTTACTGATTATATAATTCAATGTATCAAAGTAATAAAAGCAGATACATTACTTGTACTTATTAAAAAAAATATCACATTGAATGCGATTGCTTATTTTATTTCTGAAAGGCTTGTAACAGAGTGGACAGTTTGAAACATAAAAAAAATCTAGGAACAATGATAAATAAGTGTTTTTCCAAGATTTTTTTGTTTACATACATAAAAATCAGCAGAAAGGGTGTCAGAAGCATTTTTTGTGCTGTGCATTGCAAATTATTTTGTTGTTGCATTTCAGCTTAATCTTAAATTGCATTTTAAGTCCTAGCAATTTGAAGCTGGGGCAGATCATTTTTTCCTTCTTTTGCCAAAGAATTTTTTTTTTTTTTTGGGGGGGGGGGATCCTTTATAAATGGCTTATGCCTAAATAAGTAATACTTGGTTACACACAATTAGATGGAGAACAATTAAAAAAAATTAAATTCATTGGTGGTAAACATTAAAATTAATTCCCAAAATTCTGAAGTATCGGGACTGATTTGTACCATTTTCGCTGAAATGATCGATATATTATCATTATTATTTAAAATTATTCTAAACATGTTCACTTTAAAAAATAAATTAATAAACTTATATCTAAATAATTAACTTAAAGTTTTACTTAAATTCTAAAAGACAAAATACACTTTCTAATGATGCAAATTAACATCTTAAATACAGTCAAGTCTCAATAGCTCATAGTCCCAAGGGACCGGCTAAAAACTTCTAGTTATTGATAGTTCGAGATTTTCAAGAATTTGGGACCAAATGAAAACTTTGAAATGAATGTATATTTGAGTTTATAAAGCTTTGAGTTATCGAAACTCGATTGAATGTTATTGAAGGTCATGCTCAACATGTTCTCGAGGAGTTACGGAGCGGCGTGACAGACGTGAAAAGATTCTAATAGAGAGAAATATCTTTTCTGAAAGGAAGGTATTACAAAAAGAAAGAACGAAACAAAGTGCAAAATTCAAAATTTCTTTACACACATTTAAACTCTTTCAAAAAAAAAAAAACATGGTTTTAAGTTGCGACGATTCTTGGGGACAGATGTTTTCATTATCTAAAAGAAAACTTTCGTCAATGTTAGATAGGTTATTTAGTGTATGTTATTTTCAATTATAATAAAGCAATAATAGTGGCAAAGTAAAAAATATCTAATTACAACATCATTGGGTGTTAATAGATCGCAATTTTTGTTAGAAGCACAAAAACTAAAAATAAAAGAATTCAATAAATAAAATTATTTGAGAATTTATATTAAAAGCTACTGTGATTAATATTTATGAACTAACGATATGATCGGAAGTTTTTTTCAAACTTTTGTCGCACATTAATCCTTGAAGGTTTGTAGCCTTTTCTTTCTAAATATTTTAACTAAAATATTTTTGAAAAGCTGAAGACAATCATATTTTATCTGGCAATTGTGAAAAATCAAATATGCAGAATGCTTCCATGTCCAGTACACAGTTGGAGGAATAATACAATTTTTGTTTTAGAAGCAAAAATTGGTAAAAAGGAAAGATGAAAAGTAATTACATCATCTAAAAGGTTTATCAAACAATGAAATTTTCAACTAAGATTTTTATAAAAAAGAAAATATTTAATTAGGTCCTCACATTATACCGGATAACCCTCACATCAATTCCGGATATTCCCCACATCAATACCGGATACTTAGCCGGATATCCTGCAAAAATCTTCCGGATATCCGTATCCGGGGCGGTCAGTCGGATCGGATATCCGGAAGTACCGGATACTTAAAATATCAGCCGGATAGGCCGGATACCGGATAGTTACCGGATATCCGGTCCATCCCTACTATCAGCATATGGTATAGCATCAGAGAAAGGCTCATCAGTTTCAGTGTTACTAATATCTTCCTTCTTTGAAAGTTTCTTTGCAATATTCTTTCATTTCGTAGTCATGGGTTTTGTTCTCTTTCTTTTTATCTTCAACGTAATGTGTTTTTATTTTATTTTCTCAGTTTTTTTTGCCAGTTCTTTTTCAACTAGAATGTCGGTTCGGATTGTACAGTGCTTCCTCTTTTTTCTTCTGGTTGTCTGCTTTCGTGGCCCTGCTTTTGGAAAGGGCTTTTTGTCTGCAAGGGTCACAAGTCGACGTGTTTCGGAGGAGCGGGTTGCACCAGTTGGGATTGAAGGTTCACTCCTTTCAACGATAGCAATAGGGACATTTTTAACACTAGCACTACCCTTAACCAGTAGTAGGAACATTTTCAACACCAGACTTACCCGTACTAGTAGAAGGGACAGCAGGTAGGTCTGTGTATGTATCTATAAACATGCGATGTCATGCCAACATCATGGTGGGGTAAGTTGGCATAGATCGTTATCCTATTCCAAGATACCCCAAGCTGATCAAGGCATTTTCTGGAAAACATGGTGGCCCTGCCCAGAATACAGACGACTGGGAATCCAGTAACTGCATCAATCCCCAGTCTATTGTTTACTGTATCCACCATTACTTTGGAGTACTTGAACAAAAATTTCAAGGGTGCTGAAAAACGAAAAGCAAATCGGAAAAAAAATTTACTCATCAGAAAGAAAAACACAAAAAAAAAAAAAAAAAAATCCATTCTTTGAACGCATGCTAGCAAGACACTAAAACTGTTGTGGATGATGCAGCAGGTTACTGAGTATGTCTCATCACGACAGCAGCGCTGTGAGCACTGTGTACTAGAAATTAAACACACAGTGCCAACGGTGCCCCTTATGCCAAATAGCCCCAGTCTCCCCTATACCCCTCTCATCAGATGAAATAGACACGTGAAAAGTAAATAAACGAATAAATAAAGTTTTGTCGCACCTTTAAGGAATGTAACTGTTACTGTTCTTCCGTAGAAAAAGTTCTCAATCGTTTAAAAAAATAAATAAATAAATAAATAAAAGTACAAAGAACATCTAAAACACATTTGATCAAAGAAAGAAGAAAACAAATCGTTCGTTAACAAAATTTCTCGAATTTTATTTTTAATCCGTTGCCAGTTGTTAAATATAAATAAAGAATAAAATGCTCTCGTGAATAAAAAATTTTTGTTACAAAAAAAAATCGTCTGGCAAAACAAAAATAAATAAATAAAAAAATAAATAAATAAATAAAATAACAAAAATAAATAAAAAACAAAAAAGCGTCTGCACAGTCAATCATTTTTTTCTGAACCTGTATTTCTGCCATGTTTGCGGAGTCGGAGTCTGAATCAGAGTCCTCACGGAAGATTATTTACATGCATCATTTATCAAAACCATTTTCTTACAAAGTTAGTTTGAAGAAAATCCGCCTTTAAGTTCAGGATCAACATTCAACTTAAATTTCCCCATTGGCGCTAATGTTGTTTTTTTCGGAAATGTTCAACATTGAACGAAACATGGTTCAAATCAGAAAGCAAAATATGGGAATGAGCCTCTCCGAGATCTTTCGAACAACAAAAAGTTTATTCAATTCGGACAGTTCACTTAAAAGTTATTAGGCAAGGAAAGGTTGCTTGAACGGTTCAATGTTGAGCGAAAACATGTTCAAATTAAAAATTTAAATACAGTAATGAAGTATCCTTGATGAGATCCTTCGAAGAAAAAAAAGCTCGTTTAAATCGGGCTGTTCAGTTAAAAGTTGTCAGGGGTGACAGCTTGTTTGAACGGTTCAATGTTGAACGAAAAATTGTTCACATCGGAAATGTAAATGCGGGAATGAAGTATCCTTGATAAGATCTTTCCAGCAAAAAAAGTTTGTTCAAATCGGACTTTTCACTCAAAAGTTAGTATCGCGGGACAGGTTGTTTGAACGGTTCAAAGTTGAACCAAAAATTGTTCCAAAATCAACTCCAATTTAATCAATGATAGTCAAAACAACTATATTTAGAAAAGTCGGCATTGATACGGCATATACTGTCCGTCTGTGAGAGCAGCACCTTGCACTCGTGAACCATTCCATTTAAAAAAGGGGTGATGGGATGTGAGTGGGAAGTTTTCGAAGTTTTCAATTTAAAACTTGTATTTTTTTTTGCTATATCCGTTTGACATATTCAACTAAACTATTTGTTACTAATAAACTACTAGCATTTGAAATTAGCATCGTTCTATGTTGTTTGATACGGCTCAAAATGCTGCATATTATTCTTCCCCTTTTTGTTATCTTACCTATCACCCCTATTTTGCTAAGATCAGAGAAGGCATGACGCTTGCGTAACTACGCGGAAGATGCAATACACCGCCAACTCGGCTATTTCGATCCATGGACTGCAGTTTCGTGCTTATTATGCACTCATCAGCATGGAATACGAAACTAGCCGAGTTGGACGCAAAAATCCTCTTATAAAGCAACGAGAGCCGAAAAAAAACTGGTAGCTAATGTGAAATTAGAGCACCAGCGAGCGACCGCACTTGGTACGGTACAACTCGTAATTTTTTTAAGGCAGAGCTCGTGTATAAAGCAGTGAGTAACTGCCTCCAAGCAAGGGCTAAGGCAGGAACATGCAATACACCGCCAACTCGGCTATTTCGATCCATGGACTGCAGTTTCGTGCTTATTATGCAGTCATCAGCATGGAATACGAAACTAGCCGAGTTGGACGCAAAAATCCTCTTATAAAGCAACGAGAGCCGAAAAAAAACTGGTAGCTAATGTGAAATTAGAGCACCAGCGAGCGACCGCACTTGGTACGGTACAACTCGTAATTTTTTTAAGGCAGAGCTCGTGTATAAAGCAGTGAGTAACTGCCTCCAAGCAAGGGCTAAGGCAGGAACATGCAATACACCGCCAACTCGGCTATTTCGATCCATGGACTGCAGTTTCGTGCTTATTATGCAGTCATCAGCATGGAATACGAAACTAGCCGAGTTGGACGCAAAAATCCTCTTATAAAGCAACGAGAGCCGAAAAAAAACTGGTAGCTAATGTGAAATTAGAGCACCAGCAAGCGACCGCACTTGGTACGGTACAACTCGTAAATTTTTTAAGGCAGAGCTCGTGTATAAAGCAGTGAGTAACTGCCTCCAAGCAAGGGCTAAGGCAGGAACATGCAATACACCGCCAACTTGGCTATTTCGATCCATGGACTGCAGTTTCGTGCTTATTATGCAGTCATCAGCATGGAATACGAAACTAGCCGAGTTGGACGCAAAAATCCTCTTATAAAGCAACGAGAGCCGAAAAAAAGCTGGTAGCTAATGTGAAATTAGAGCACCAGCGAGCGACCGCACTTGGTACGGTACAACTCGTAAATTTTTTAAGGCAGAGCTCGTGTATAAAGCAGTGAGTAACTGCCTCCAAGCAAGGGCTAAGGCAGGAACATGCAATACACCGCCAACTTGGCTATTTCGATCCATGGACTGCAGTTTCGTGCTTATTATGCAGTCATCAGCATGGAATACGAAACTAGCCGAGTTGGACGCAAAAATCCTCTTATAAAGCAACGAGAGCCGAAAAAAAGCTGGTAGCTAATGTGAAATTAGAGCACCAGCGAGCGACCGCACTTGGTACGGTACAACTCGTAAATTTTTTAAGGCAGAGCTCGGGTATAAAGCAGTGAGTAACCGCCCCCAAGCAAGGGCTAAGGCAGGAACATGCAATGCACCGCCAACTTGGCTATTTCGATCCGTGGACTGCAGTAGTTTCGTATTTCATGCTGATGAGTGCATAATAAGCACGAAACTGCAGTCCATGGATCGAAATAGCCGAGTTGGCGGTGTATTGCGTGTTTCTGCCTTAGCCCTTGTTTAGAGGCGGTTACTCACTGCTTTACACGCGGAAGGTTTTACCCAAGAAAATCAGACATTACCAAGCTTGCATAATGATTTTATTCAAAGAGTGGATTCACTTGACAGTGGGGGAATTTAATACCAAAAAACTGAAATTTTTAACTGTCCAAGCGTGGTCAATAATGAAATAAAAGTAACCGACAATTAGGAGTATTTTAATTACAAACTCAGTAATACGAAGGAACATATGCCAGACGTATGCATCTAAAATACAAAATATTAAAACATCAAAACAAACAGTTTGGAATAATTTTAAATTTAAAGCCATGTAAGAACTAAAATTTCAGATATTTAACAACTAAAACAAAGTAGTGAGAGACAATATAAAACTGCATAGCACAAAAAATCGAATAAATAAAAATAAATAGGTCTAATTACATTTACTTTCAAAAATTTTAGATATTGAAGTTCTACTCGTATATACAAGACACACATGTTAGGTTAAACACACTTATTGGCAGGATATTCAGAAGATATATATGATCGGATTTATTGAGATTTGGGCAAACAAAAAAGTTTCGACGAAACCGTAATGGTTTATTGTTCTTGTAGTTTATCGGGTACCAGAAACAATTGTTACGATAAGCAGTAATAAATTTTTTTAATAAATTGAAAAAAAAAATAAGCGAATATTTGTAGCGATTTGAAATGTGTACCCACTATCAGTCTTGTACTCATTCAAAGAATTATGACTTTAGCATTCAGGTCAGTACTTAAGGAGTGAGTTTTTAGGGTTTAAACCCCCTCCAAAAGTTTTCAAAACTATTCCAAGCAATGCTTTTCATAATTCCTTTTTTGCTGAAAAATTAATTATGCATTTTAGTCTTTTATTTATTTATAACAATTTCGTTTGAAAAATGCAGTTATTATCGTTGAAGTATTGTTCATCCATAATGCTTTATCTGCTGCATTTATTTTTATTGTTGTGAACGTCATTTCTTGCTTAACAATACAGCGTTTTCTTTCAAATTTGGAGTTCTTTATACTAACAAAACATCAAAATTCTTAAACTTTGAGAGAGCCAAACTCTATATTTAACATATTTTAAAAGTGTCAAAAATAAAAATATAATGAAATTAAATTAAATTTTACTGGTAATGGGTCATTCCATAGAGACTAACGTAACATTCAGAGTTGATTTTGTAACTGTTTTTACTTGTAACTTAAAGGATAAAAAATATTTTTTAGTTATGCTGGTGGATTTACAATGTACATGGTATCTACATGTCAATTCTGCTAAAAATTTAAAACAAAATTACTGACAGTAGATACTTTTTCAACCAAAATAGCAGCGTGACTAACGTAACATTTTTGCAACCCTGAAAATGAATGCTCATGTTGTGAGGCAAACATATCTCAAAGTTAAAGCAACTGTTAAAAATTGAATGATATATTTGAAAAGTGTGTAAAGTTGGCTTTTGAAAACATAAAACACATTTGTTAAATCTTAATTTTTTTAGTCTTAAGTGTCACTTTTACTCAAGATGGAGTGTGACTAACGTAACCATCGAATAACAAGCAGTAGACACCCTACAAACTATTTATTATGACTAATCTCAGTGATAATTACAATACTTTTTCAATTTATTTTAACTTCTTATGTTGTATGATTTTCATTTATTTATTTATTTATTTATTTTTTTTTTTTGATACTTTTTTCACTTCGGTATTTTTTTTCCTTCGGCTGAGGTTGACATCTCTATGGAATGACCCTAATGGAAGATTTCCCCAAAAAATGCGTCCGTTAAAACTCTCCCCGAAGCAAAAATCTGGTTACTGCCCTGGTAGCCTTTCAGCTAATGTTTAAAATTGAAAAAAAATAACTATTTTGGTACCTATTTAGTTTTCAGAAAAAATAGGATAGTTTTCCCACCTTCAATGAAGTCTATTTCTTTAGACAGCTAACTACAGAAAGACTCTTTCTGATAGAGTAGATTTTGCCATCATTTATTAATACTATAACTTTCTTTAATTATGAGCTTATTTTCATAAGCATAGTTATCACAGTTTCTTTTATTTTTGATGAGACAATTTTTGTTTAGATATAAGACATTAAAACGCTTAAAATATCAACCTTAAAACATTGAGCCTTCTACATAAAAAGTAAAAACAATTGCATTTTAACAAAACATTTCAGTGTTTTCTACAGACCTATTCATTGATTCCCCATCCCTACTTGCCACTATGCTACTTCATCAAAAACGTCAACCCATCTGTGCCCAGTAGCCTAAAAACGGACACTTGTTAGTTACTGCATACAAAAACCTGTAATGGGTGTATCCTTTTACTAAAGCTGTTTTTCACAAGTTAAATAGTCCTTCTTCGTGACAAAACCAGTTAGAGCCACTAGTTGGATAACAGAGTTTATTTATTGACAGCTATTTTCTGACAAATCAGTCAAGCAACAATCCAGCGTGGGTAGCCACAGAAAGTAAGCCTAATACGATTTCAAGCCGATTTTAAGCCTAAAATGTGTGTAAAATATTCCGAATAAGAGTTTTAGCAGATAAAAATTGAAAAAAAAAAGTTAGAAAAAAACTTGGGCATAAATGGTTTAACTACATTTTGGTCCATGATTCAACTTTCTATAAGCGCCGAAATCCTCTTGGAAGCGGGGAGGGGGAATTAGAGTGTAGCGGAGTTAACGTGTACATTAAAAAATGAAATAAATATTCTTAGGAAGAAATTAGCTATTGTTTTTTTTTTTTTTTTCGATTTGGCAGGTGAGACTTTATATGCCAATCAGAAAACACAGAAACATTTAAATCTCCTTGTATCCGCATACTATAGAAATCCCTGAGCGTATTAAGCAAATAAATTAAACCATAAATAATAATAATGATAAAAAGCAACGAAAGGAGTTATTTCAACTATTCTTGCATTAAGTCATTGCAAAATTTTAAAACTTCTGTGTCAAAAATTTTCAGATTCAAATCAAAATTCCCTGATATCAGAGATTTGCGCTTTAGTTTTTTTTTCAGAGTTTTCTCAGAAAAGAAAAAATTTCAAAAAATTTTCAATTTTTTTAAACAGAGCCAGGTGTTAAAAATTGCTGTCGCATCTGATAATGATACATTTATTTCTACAATAATTAGGAAGATTGTAACCAGCAATCGCTTTCAAATCTTCTGTTAAGAGAAGAACCGTTAATAAATAAGTTGCAGTTTTCCTTTTTTAATTCTTATGCTCCAAATTTTAAATTTGAACTTCAAGGTGCACTGTTTTGGTTATCTGAGTACCAAATTTTATGGTTTCAAGTGCGATAGACAGTAGACATGTCTGATTCTCTACTTGTACACAGACGTTTCTTTTCATAAGTACGGATCAGGTAAATCCGAGAAAGTCACTGCACGCGAGATACATGCCCTTTGTATTTCTTGTAATGCACCTTCCAGTGAACACGCATGACCAAGAGATACAATAAGAGGTAATTTTATACGCATTATAGCTTTATACGAAACATCGCCACGATACTCCGACTTAAACTATTCTTCCCTATGCTCTAGTTCTACTTTAACCAATACAGTCGAACCTGTTTATCTCGAGGCTGCTTATCTCGAAAACCTCTTTATGTCGAATTTTTTCAATTACCCTGCTTTTACAACATACATTTAATGTTTTCTTTCATGTTTATCTCGAATGATTTTTCCCGAAAACCTCTATATGGGCGATTCTCTGTAAACTCGTCATTTTTCACACGAAATCTGTCCGGGCACGGTTTTTTGAAATGTTCGTATAATTATAATACTATTGCTCAGAAAATGAATCTATTACTTTGGTTTGAAAGAGGACCAATTGAAGTTTGTGTTTTTCTGATAAATCATGATAGGGGGTAAGTCCCCCGCCTAGTATAACTAGGCAGGGGACTCTGCCAGGTGACTGTGTTTTTGCTCTTTGTTGCGTAATAGCTGCAAAACTATTGGCACATAATTAGTTACGAGACTACCTATAAATTTAGGCACAAATCGTGGACATAATAACTAATATGTTTTATAATTTCATTAATTGACATCAATAAAATCACTTCCCAGAGGACTGTTTGGAAAAACTCCGGACAGAATTTACATGACAATTTAAAGTTTTAGAAATACGTAATTATACCTTATTTCATAAGAAAAATATAGCTTCATTATTCTATTTTCAGACATTACTTGCCAAATTTATGTAGTCTTAATAGGTTATTTGAAATACTACTATCTTTAACAGTTAGACTATGGGATTGGGACAGCCAGAGGACTGTGTTTTTGGCGCTTAGATAATTTCTAGAAAAAGAAATTAAATTGTTATCACTCCAAATACAATTGGGCCACAAAGTATTAATGCTTCACTTGTATTAAGAGCGATAATTAGTTTATTACACTTTATTATTTTTAAAATACTCAGTCCGGACAACCAATAACCAGTTTGCAGAAAATCGCCCATATCTCGAATTTTGACGACTCATTTTTGAATTTCATCTCCAGTCACCTTTGTCAATGGTATAACTTGGAGACAAAAATCATCTTTTGCACAATCAAATCACTCAAAGACTATGTTCGTACTTTCAGGCATGCATTAACTTGCTACCGATATATTCATCACAATTAGTTAAGCGTGGACTCGTGTTTTTACTCGTGTTTATCTCAATGATTTTTCCCGAAAACCTTTATATCTCGAATTTTGACAACTCATTTTTGAATTTCATCTCCAGTCACCTTTGTCAATGGTATAACTTGGAGACAAAAATCATCTTTTGCACAATCAAATCACTCAAAAACCATGTTCGTACTTAAAGGTATGCATTCACTGGCTACCGATATAGTCATCACAATTAGTAAAACGTGGACTCGCAACATGTCGTACAGTAAAATATTCAACAACATCAATGCAAAACAATCTATTAAGTATCTGACTTGACTTAGTTCCACCAATTGCTTATTTTTGCAAATTTCATTACAACCTCTGAATCTCGAAACCTCCAGATCTCAAATTTTTCTTCTATCCCGTGAAATTCGAGATAGACAGGTTTGACTTTATTGAAATTTTTCTAACGTCAGCAGCACTCTGCACATATGCTATATGTATCTGAGAGGATACTCGCGACTGTTTCAGTAAGTTTCTTCTGCAATCGGTTTTCTATTTATTTTACAGCTTTAAGCTTAAACGTCACTTTTTTAGAATCTGGCCCATAAAAGTAAGTTTTAATAGTGATTCATTGTAATGAAAGCTTCCTATAAAAGCATAGAAAATTGTATGTAACAAGACCTTACTTAAACGGTCACGCCTATCTCTCAGGTCAAAACTCCTTTAGATCAATAGTTCCAACGGCAAAACTGAATTTTAAGAAATGGATATTAAATGATATATTAACTGTTTTTGATTCTAATTGACTCAAATATTGCTCTACTCTCATTATACAGGTTGTCAACTCCTATCGTGGCCCAATAGCTTATTTCTAAACCGTTAGAGATAAGCATATAGTTTATTTAGGAAAAAAGCTCTAAATTACGAAAGGAATTTGGGCATGTTTTTTAAAAAAATCAAATTTTGAAAGCGTTACGAAATTTTAATTTTTATACAGCTCCTCAGTCCTATCGATCATATTTAGTGAAACATTCTTGACACTGTAACGTTTAAAACTTAAAAAAAATCACTGTTCTACGACAAAAATTGACCGAGTTATGACGTTTTGAAAAATCAAGATTTTGCATTATTTTATTACGTCATCGAGAGATCGCTTTAGGGACCGTATGCGAAACCCTTCAAAATCTTGATTTTTCAAAACGTCATAACTCGGTCAATTTTTGTCGTAGAACAGTGATTTTTTTTAGTTTTAAACGTTACAGTGTCAAGAATGTTTTACTAAATATGATCGATAGGACTGGGGAGCTGTATAAAAATTAAAAATTCGTAACTCTTTCAAAATTTGATTTTTTTTGAAGAACATTTCATAGCCCGAATTCCTTTCGTAATTTAGAGATTTTTTCTTAAATAAACTATATGCTTATCTCTAACGGTTTAGAAATTAGCTATTGGGTAACGATAGGAGTGGACACCCTGTATTCATATATTGATGAACGAAATCAATATCACAGGCATCAAAGCACTACGAGTGATAGGTTGTAAGGCTTGACTGCATCAGTAAGCAACATTTCTGATTGTCTTGAGAATACATGTCCAGAGACATATCTGAAACATTTAAAACATAGTTAGTAATGTGCATATAAAACTAAACACATATAATCTAAAGAAGCTGTTAAAAATTTACTTTATGGCTTTTAACATCATCATCCAAATTAATATGAAATTTTTAAACGTCATTTATAAAGTAGCAATTGACTTTTCTTTACAGAGAGTATTGGTTTACTATTTGCTGTATACTATATACTAATTTTTTGTTTAAGGAGTAAGAATAATAAATAGTGAAAAGTTCGTTTCTTTCGCAAGCTCACAACTAAAAATTCGTTAATAAGCTGTAAGTTACTGCCTCAAATCTGGAGCTAAGATGCAACTAAAACCATATATTGATAACATGGTTATGGCATCCAAGGACTGCGGTTTCGCCCTTATTATGGACTCATCGGTCGGTCTGAAAGAGTCAATAACTAAGCTGGAGACATAAGTCCTCTAATTAAACCAGAGAATATCTTCAAACTGGTATTTAAAAATTATTTAGCGCTCCAGTGAGAAATTGCAAGTTATCGTGCAACATCGTCACGTCGTACGTGATTGAACGTGACTGATGAATGAACGTGAGTGATATAATGAACGTGAATGATGATTAGAAGTGGTTGATTAAATGACCGTGATTGGTTTAATGAACGTGATTGTGAGTTTGAACGTGACTGGTTAAATGAACGTGACTGGTTAAGTAAACATGATTAATATTATGAATGAAATGCATTAAATGAAGGCAAAAGATTTATGTACTCTATATACTGGGTGTCTACTCTAATCGTAGCCTAATTAATTATTTCTAAACCGTTAGAGATAAGTGTATAGTTCCATTTAGAAAAGATCTTTAAAGTACGTACGTAAAGAATCAAAACTTTTTTTTTGTAAAAAAAATCAAATTTTGAAAAATTACGGAACTTAACTGTTTAAACAGCCTCCCAGCTCTATCTATTATTTATAACCTCAAAGGTCATTTATGATTAGCTCCAATCCGTTACGTTCATTTAGCCAATCACTCTCGGTGATTGATTGACTGAACGTAAATGATGGAATGTACGTGATTGAACGTGACTGATGAATGAACGTGAGTGATATAATGAACGTGAATGATGATTTGAAGTGGTTTATTAAATGACCGTGATTGGTTTAATGAACGTGATTAATATTATGAATGAAAATGACGATTTAAAGCCGTAGATCTAATGAATGTAATCGATTCCTTCATTGAATGTGGTTTTAATAAAAGTGATAACCAAACTGAGCGGAATGAATCAAATAAAAAACACGATGGAAAAACGTGAACAATAAAATAAATGTTATTTGTTTACTGGATGAGATTGAGTGATTGATGGAATGAACGTGATTCGTATAATAAATGTAAATGATGATTGAACGTGACTGATGAAATGAACGTAATTGATTCAATGAACGCAAATAACTCATTTAATGCAGCCTAGTTATGAACATGCTAAATGGAATGAGCGTGACTGATTACATCAACGAACGTAATCAATTTATTTATCTTTCTCGGATATGGTTTACAGAACGTGTATACTTAAATGAACACATTGTAAAGATGGAGTTTTCGTGAATGATGAATGGTGGAATGAACATGATTAACGGTAAACGTTCAATCAATCATTTACATTCATTACATCAATCACGTCCAATCATTCAATTACATTCAATAAACTCATCACGTTCATTTCATCGTTCTCGTTCATTCCATTGTTTTCTCTGTTTGATTCATTTCGTTCAATTAATTAATCACATTCAGTAAACCATGTTCAATAAATGAACAGATCACGTTCGCTTCATCAGTTCCGTTCATTTAATCAACCGCGTCAAATCATCATTTACATTCTTCATATCAAGTACTTTTATTCCCTCAGTTATGGACGTGAATCTTCTAGTGCGTTTTTTTTTTTCTTTTTTATAAAGAAATTCTGCCGTGCTAAGCCCAAAAGTCGTATCTGCACTTTTCAACCAAATTGAGTTATCGCTACCAGTTGGCTCTTTGGGACGCATTTTACCTCAATACAAAATTATATGGTCATTTGAGAAAAGGGAAATATGTTTAAAAAAATGTTGAAAAAGTTACATCTGAATCAAATACATGGTGGCGCAAAACTTAAAAGAGTTATATCTCAGTTTGAGCTGAAGTGCAGATACCACTTTTGTGCTTAGCACGGCAGTACACTTTTGATTCTACTATGACTAAACAAACACGTTGGATATACCTTCACACTGGTAGCTAAAAATACGTATTACGCGAGTGAGAAGTTAACATTCATGCAACTTGTATCAATATAGGAAACTTTTTCGCAAAAGTAACTTGTTTCTTGCAGGAAATTGGTTTAAACCGGCAAACTCCCGAAACTTAAGTTTGAAATGTTTCTAAATATTTTTACAGTGTTATTGTTCAGCTTAATCACAGTTTTCTGCTCCCTACATATCAATTTATACATTTATCTTTGTTAAAACATTCTATTTTCATATAAATTACGGTTTAAAAAAATGATTAATACCTGAAAATCAAACCTTACAACTTTTTAGGCTGACATCTTGAATTTTACCATTTTGATAATTTTTTTATTTTCAATAGAATTATATTTTGACTAAAGAGTACAATCATTTTTAAGTGTATAAAATGTTTCATTGCACCACCGTTTCCATTAATTTGCTTCGTACCTTTTACAGCAGTCATATTGGATTTCGCCATTTTGACAAAAATGCTCAAGTTTTAGCGTCTGGCACTCAACGGATTCGGAATCAGCAGGTCAAATTCATAGAGAAACCACCAAAAAATCTCATATATATATAAAATTTTTAGGTTTGATGACATTTTAATGGACACTATCCTGGATTATTATCAAAGATGGTTTGCAGTAGCGTTTTTGAGACTTAATTTTCGAAAAATTAACAGGGGGCGGCCACGAAACTCTTCCCTTAGCATTATTCAAATTCGTCTAAAACTGCCTTTTAGAGCTACAGCTTTGAAAATGGTGCCAGATTGGAGAACTTCCCCTAGCCTATGATTGGGATATTAAATTTCAATTTCGAAGAATTGCGGGGGGAAGGCCCCAAATTATCTACTTTCTTGAAACTCAATACTACTAAAAATAATCTAAAAACTACGTTTTTAAAACTACTATTTCGAAAAATTTCCGGTTGATTCCGGGGTTTATATTTAGTTTATTTATTTTTAATTTTTAGTAACGGGAGAAAAAGTAATTTTTACCCCCCCCCCAAAAAAAAAAAATTTTTTTTTGAAAAGGATTAAAGGATTTATAGAAAAAAATTATATATATTGCATCTTTTAATTGGTGCTACTGTTTTATTATTCGTTTATTTTTTACGTATTGATTTCATCAGATTAAAGCGTCTAATTTTATTTTTAGAAATCAGCTTTAACTGCTGAAAAGGTAAGTTTGATATAATTTGCTGTCCTAGCTAATTAGGAGAATATTGGTCAGATATTAGATAGTCGATATTGGTATACCTTAAAGTTGGCTCAAGCTCATTTAGTTCTGGACGGAACTTCTTAATCTGAATGCATTTTCTGAATAAGTGACAAATGATCAAAAAAGTAACATTTAAATAACACAGTGAACATACATTTTTTGGCAAAGAAATCCCATATACATGTTTGATTTTTTAGAAATATAATTTTGTTTATTACGCGCCTAAAAATGAATCATAGGGAAGTCACGTGTAGCCCATCATACCTAAATTTGATTGATCGCAACTTTACAATTGAAGGGCGTGGGAGATGAAGGAGTTATGTGACAAAACAGAAATTTCGAGTAATTAGAGTTCAAGGTTTGACTGTTGCAGTTGTTCTAGGTTTCTTGTTTTCTGGTTTTGTTGTTTGTGTGCGTATGAAATTGGTCTAATGACATCTACTTTTAGATGTCCCAAGTTTTATTTGCTTACCCATTGCTTAGCATTGGCCAGAGTTACATTTTTAAAAATGTAACATAGTCCCTTCATTCTCCAAGTTGTATTGCTGCTGCGGTCCCTCGTACCAAATCGAGTGTTGTCGATAAGCCACCAACGTCAAAATAATTGATATTTAAATTCTATACAAGTCTCCACCAAAAGAGAGAAAAAAGGTTAAACCTCATAAGTGTAGTAAGCATATTTGGCAAAATAGCTCCTAGACTTTATTTTAAATTAACAGATTTGTACTTTGTTAAAAGTTGCAAAAGTTCAAATAATTACCCTTGACATTATCTCTTCTTCTTTACTCGTTTAGCTTCACATACAGTTGTTTGACTAGAAAGCACAGCTGCAATTCAAATGAAACATTAAAAAAGTAATGAAATAAAATAAAATGAACAAATTGGGCTACACGAGGTTTTTAATACTAAAAAATATTACATTTTTACAGCACATGTTTGTAAGAATAGTAAAATTTCATTTTGACTACGCAACATGTATAAAATGCTCGAGTACTTCTAAAAAAATACATATCACTTTTACTGCATTGATCGCATGCACCTTCGCTTGGATGGATCTAGAAATGCTTCAAGGGAGCAGCGATTGATTCAATTGAACGTATCATTTACAACACATCTCTGTTTACAAATGTTGACTTCACATGTTTTGGACTTCAATTGCGAAAAGTTTCCTGAGGAGAGCTCTGAACCTCCCTTTTCCTAGAACCCCTATAGAGGACAGGCCGACTTATCCAGGGCCGTCGACAGGTTTCATGGGCCCCTATGCAACTTTTTGTGGGCCCCCTTCCCCAAACCTTTACTTAAACTTCCTACAATTATTTTCACATAAACAGCGTAAATTTTGTCAAAGGACGTAATTTTATCTGTTTAACTGAAAGTTTTCGTAATAAAAGAAAAAAAAAGAAAAGATTTGCGATACTTTTTTTATTTTAAAGGAGTTCTCAACTTTTAGGGCCGCAGCTGCAACCAAAGATTCGGTAGCTGGTCGTAGCATAATATATACTCACTTTAATTTTTAGGAATGCAGGCGGAGCCTTTGCTTCTCCCCCCCCCCCCCCCTCACACACACTCCTCTCCCTAGATTTTTCGTAAGAGAAAAATTCGCGCTCTTACTTTTCCGATGAATTGTAAATACAATTCATTCAGCATTTTTAAAAGCTTTCGTGTGTCGTTTTCGCTGATAAGTGATAATATGACCTAATTGCGGGATGGGTATTAGAAGGTTGCAATGACCTCTTTTTAAATGGTGTGTTGAGTAGACTAGTCCCGATTCCAGGGGGTCCGGGGGATTGTCCCCCGGGAGAAATTTTCAAAAATTGATAAAAAGTTCGGCATTTTGAAGCCTTATACGAAGCAATAAGACGGAAAAATATGACAAAAAAGAGGTAAACAAAGACTCTTGAAAAGTTATACATTCGGTAAAAATTAAATTGGTTTGAGGTTCAACAAATCGTTGACATTAATCGACTAGGAATAAGAGCAAGAGAGAAGAGGGAACGGAGAAAAAATACTACATCTGAAAAATTGTTGAAATGTGACATATTTAACAAAGTTATTTTTGGAGTAAAACTAACAATTTTGTGTAATCTAATGGTTAAGAATACTTCCTTTCACCCTAGAGATCGAACTCGAAATCCAATATGGGAGAACTCTTTCCAAAAAAAGAAAAAAGAAAAAAAAAAGAGTGAAAAGATAAAGGGGAAAAAATATTCATGCAAACACACTCATTAAAATTATAAAAAAACACAGTTAAAGCAAAAATAGTTAACAACGATATAAATTAAAATTGTATTTATAATTTTTACATTTTTATTTTTATATAATTATTGTTACACTATTATTATTTTTGCATAAATAGGGTTTTCACGTAAATAGAGTAAATAGGGTAATAGAGTAATAGGGTAATCACGTAAATTGAGTTTCCAACTTTAGGGCCGCAGCTGCAACCAAAGATTTGACGGAGCCTTTGCTTCTTTCCCCACCCCTCCTCCCTAGATTTTTCGGAAAAAATTCGCTCTTACTTTTCCGATGAATTGTAAACACAATTCATTCAACCTTTTTTTCTCCATTACCAGTTGATACCAGGGCGGACTTAGACTTAAAGGTGCTCTAAACTGTTACAGACCCCTTTGCATTCCCGAAAACTTAAGTAGCAAACCTACTTTTCTTTTTTTTTTTTTTACTTTGTGTCTTTTTCGCTGATAACAGCCCCCTGTGTTGTTTCCTTGTGTTTATAATGCTGCTTTTTTTTTTTTTTTGACGTAATAACGGGATGGGTAACAGAAGAGAGAAGATTGATGCAATGACCTCTTTTAAGTGTGATTCAGAGTGGACTATTCCCAAATTCAGGGGTTCAGGAGATTGTGCCCCGGGAGAAATTTTGAAATGAATACAAAATTCAGCATTTTGAGACCTTATATGAAGTAATTAAGAGGGAAAAATATGAGAAAAAAGAATAAAAAACCCTCGAAAAGTTATACATTCGATCAAAATAATAATGGTTTGCGGTTCAACCAATCGTTGACATTAATCGACTATTGATAAGAGCAAGTGAATAGCCAGAAGGGAGAAAAAATATATCTGAAAAATTCCTGAAATGTGGCATATTTCACAAAGTTATTTTTAGAATAAAACTAACAATTTCATGTGATCTAACAGTTAGGAATACTTCCTTTGATCCTAGTGACAGAACTCGTTGTCCAAATTATGGGAAGAAATAGATCACTCTTTTCAAAGATAAAAAAAGGTCAGACTATCTGAAAAATTCCTGAAAATTGGCATATTTTACCAAGGTATTTTTAGAGTAAAACTACCACTTTCATCTTATCTGACGGTTAGGAATACTTCTTTTAACTCGACTGACAGAACTCGTTGTCCATAATATGGGAAGAAATAGATCACTTTTTCTAAAAAATAAGTGTAAAAAGGCAAAGGAAAGAAAAAGTTATGCAAAACACATGCATTGAAAGAAATAATTAAAGCAAAAAACAGTAAACAGCGATATAAATTAAAATTGTTGCTAAAAAACTGAGAAGGGGCCATATCAACCTCTCTCTTTTCTTAGCCGAAAAATACAAGTGGTATCAATTTCAATTTATATTATTATTTTTTGTTAACAAAATATACTATTGAAATACAAGCACACAAACATAAAACTTACCGGAAAGATATGTTTGTGCAGTCAGCTGAGGGATTTTGTATAAACAAGAACAAGAAGATAAATGTAAATGTTCCTGGTGATAGTAACATAAATGTTACTGGTTATAGCGGGACCTCCGTGACTTGCGCACTTCTTCCCTCGCGCGATTTTTCCCGGGGGCCCTGGTTATGGTAATCAGTGAAAAATAATCTCAGAAAATGAACTCGAGGACAGCTGGATCAAAAGTGTCCGTCTAATTCCACGACAATTGGCCAGTTATCATAAGTTTTGCTCCTTTTTTAAAAGGTATGGGAAAATAAGAAGTCTTTTGTTGTTCAGTTGATCTGGACATCTGTAATAAATGACTGCAATAAAAAGCCTGTTTACGGAAATCTGGTAGCGAAAACCTTACAACAGCATGGCAAATTTGCAAAGCTGCCCGACAGGAACCAGTCTGAGTTCCCTGAGTTCATTCAGGACTGGCGACTACATCAAAGGTAATCAAATGACAGACCAGCAGGGATAGTCCCAGTGGGATTAGTATTCCTGGAACTCTAACAGTGGCTCTGTTATTAAACCTCCCAGAAAGTTCTCGGAAGTGAGTCAAGGGACAATAGCAGTTTCTTGCCGACAGATAAAGAAGGCCGAATCTTACTTGAGCAAAGAGAGGAGAAATAGCTTGTGATGGTTTTATCAGTAGCGAAGCAAAAATATATTTAAAAGAGCTGAAATTGGTGAATTTTTTTAATAAAATATCTTATTTAACTTTTTTAAGGCATGAAAAACAATGAAAATTTTAAAAACACAGTTAAATGATTGTTTTTAGCGCAGGAAAAAAAAAATGTGCGGTGATATTCGGAACGATAATGCTAAATTTGGCGCCCCTTTAGCGTTGCAAAAGAAAAAGAAGTTTTAGTTACAATCTCCCACAGAAATATCCTAGCTTCTTACATGAATATTTTTAAAAGACATAAATGCTTGTTTCTTAACCGGAAAAACAAAATCTGTCATAATACTCAGAACGATAAGGCTGAATTGAGCAGCCTTTACCGAGGCGCCCACATGCGGTGTAAGTGTTGCTCGCGAGTTTATGACGAGACTTTGCGGGGGAGGGGGGGGGGGGGTCATATCACAAATGTGACAATTGTTAGGGGCCCTGAAAGGAATGTTCTACAAATGCTTACTGTAAGAGCAATGGACAAAGGGGCTCCATAATCTCCAAATCCACCACTGTACAACAATGGCTTCAAAATGACAAAAAAGGGACGTATCAGAGCCGTATTTAAGGGGTGGGTTTTTAGGGTTCAAACCCCCTCCGAAATTTTTCAAAACCCTTCCAAAAAATTCTTTTTAAGGCTCTTTTTTTGCTGAAAATTAATATTATTGCTATTTTATTTTTAATTTTCTTATTTACTCTTCCATTTCATTTGAAAAATGAAATTATCATCATTGTCTGATAGTACAAATAAATTGATTCATTGCAGTAATTATCTTTATTGCAGTTTTTCCAAACATAATTTCATGCACAACAATACACCTTTTTAACTGGGGCGAGGATGCTTTGTACACATCACAATTTTTTCTTTCATTGGAAATATATGTTATTACTTTGTTTTTCATGTTGATGCCCCTTAAGCATCTACTGTAACAAAAAGCAATAGAATACAACATGAAATCAAATTTTATTTATCATATAGATTTCACGAGAAAAGTGTTGGTGAAACCCTCCCCGAAACAATAGTCTGGTTACGGCCATGGGACGTATATTTTGCATTTATAATAACTTTTATTTATCATCTCAATATTCATTTTCGTGGGCATTTTCAACATTTAAAACTATCTTCAGATACATCCATGGGCATTCCGAAAGTAGATTGTAGTTGTTCTTTTGAAAAAAAAAAAAGTTGCAGCTATAGTTGACTATATTTTTAATGAAGTCATTGTAGTTAACTACAAAAAAAATTCTGGCCACTGCTTGAGAAATGAAGCAAAATTTTTAAAATTTCAAGTGTCTGTCTAAACATTAATAAGTTGTTAGAGGATGGAGTGTTGTAGGGGCGAGGGCCTATTACAATATCTGGTCCTGGGGTTCACGGAATGATGTGGGGGCCCTGATACTAAGTAAGCTCCCCTCCCTCAAGAAAGAACGGATAAATCAGTCACATACTTATAATAGAGAATACAAATCAATGAAACACTACGTTTACGAGTCAATTTCATTGCGATGGAAACCTTGGATTAGGGGCCCCTAAGAATAATGTTACTCCGGGGCCCCACCTAGCTTTATTCAAGTACTGGATGCTACAAATGTGAAATCAGCAAGACTGATGTGAAGCATCCTGGGAAAAAGTTTAATAAAGCTAATCAATAGAAAAATAAAGAATAGTTAAAGAAATCAAAATCTGCAAACCCAAAAAAAAAAAAAAAAAAAGCCTTGATTTTCTCCCCTTTCTTTCTCATTTGGGGGCCCTTAATGGCATGGGGGCCCTTGGCAATCGCCCACAAACCGCCCTGAATAGTCCAGGCCTGCAAGGTCACACACACCAAGGTAGAAACTTTCCAAGCCCAATTCCAAGAAAAGTCGAAAAGCCTGGGAAAAGGGGGGTTTCGTTCCTTTTAAACAGAAGCTCTAATAGATGTGAGCTGTGCTGAAAGTAGGGTCTGAGAAAAGGAACTAATGAAATTTCTCATTTTTAATGTGGAGCGTTGAACATTTGTAGTAATTTTAGACCCTCAATGGCTAACCCATTAAAAAAAAAAAGAGGAAATTTTTCGTTTGATATTAATTAAGTTTGATATTAATTCTTCAGGCCCGCTTCGCGGGCCTCCTGAACTCTCACGGGCCCCTATGCAATGCATAGACTTGCCCCCCCCTCTCGACGGGCCTGGACTTATCTGACATTTTGGTTCCAAGACGGCTTTGGATCGAACCTCGTTTAAAGTGTTTGGAAATTCGTTAGTTTAATCAATGTCGTCAAAATACGCACCGTTGGGTAAATCTAGTAAGATAACTGAATTCCCAAATTAAATACTAGCTTATGAGGAAATATTTCCGGTAAAGAAACACATTTCCATCCTTGTTGCTTGTCTACAATTTAAATGAATGAAATATCCTCATTTTATTAGTTGGAACAGTTAAACTTCAATTAGGTCAGCCATCTGAAGTTTATATATAGCACTAGTTTTCTTCAACGCGGTTTTTGTACACCTACCAGTGGAACCACACGTGTCTTTTTGGAACCAAAATGTCGGACAAGCCAGCTCCCCTTATTTTGGGGGCCTTACCTTTTCCTAGCATCAAAGATAGTCTGAAAATGCCTTTTTTGAACTTCAATGTTGAAAATATACCAGTGGTGAGTCCCTAAAGAGGGGCGCGATCGCCCCCATCTCCCCTCCCTCTTATCCGTCACTGAAATATCGGTGCCTCAGAACAGTAGACTATCTTAGTGTTATTTCTTCTCTTAGGTCTCTTAGGGCCCTGCTCCACATTGACGTAAAGCAGAAAAATAAAGCAGATACGTAATATGGAGTAAATGGTGTTTCTATGGAAAGTACCCGGATTTTCGGTTTCTGCCTTCGGTTTCGATCGCGTTTTCTGATGATGTGGAGCAGAACCCTCAGTCTCTTGTCGATACTTTGCTTGTTAAAGATGTACAAAATATTCAAGTGTTTTTCTCGGTGTACTTGTATCTTAACACCTAAGGGCCCTGCTCCACATCAGCGTAAAACGCGACCGAAACCGAAGGCAGAAACCGAAAATCCGGGTACTTTCCATAGGAACACCATTTAATCCATTTTACGTTTCTGCTTTATTTTTCTGCTTTACGTTAATGTGGAGCAGGGCCCTAACAGCTTATGAGCTGTTTTGCAGTAAACCCTCATTAATCCAGACCCCTCTGAACTGAATTTTGCTAAATCCGTTGACAACCGTTTAGGGGTGAATATCAGGAAAAGTTCCAATTTGACCATGGAAATTTTCAATTTATGAAGATACTCAGAAAATTAAATTAATAGGGCATTTCAAATCCACATTAGTAACAATATTTTTTAAAAATTAGGGGCATGGTCAAGGTGAACATTTACCCCTCTTTTAGGTGGGGGTTGTCTTTGAGCGTTACCGACATGATGAGAATGCTACCGAACTGACAAATATTACAGATTTTACACTTAGTGTATAAAAATAATCACTTTCACTACCTTTTATGTTAGAAAATAAAATAATTATTACTTAGAATATAATAATACTTTCAGAGCCTGAACGCTTTTTTGTTTCATAAATAAAATTAGAGACTAATTAAAAGTTAGTTAAAGTCTAAATAAGTGCAACAAAGTTTGTTTCAAACAGATAAATAGGTTAACAGTTAAAAAATCAAAATAAAATAAAATTCTTAACACAATCTTAAAAAACGAAATCAATTCAGGACAGTCAGAGTTTGGCGCGGGAGGGTGATTTTCACTAAAATGTTCGTAAGTTTTCCATTTTAAAATAAAATTATATTTTTGGGTGCAGTAGTTACGAACAAAGGTTGGAATATTGATGTAAAAGAAAATAGGGTGAAAAAAGCAATAATTTTGGTTGAAAACTCAAATTTTGCGGAAAAATTCATGTTTTTGAAGCATTTAAAAAACAATGAATAAACTGCTAAAATGGGAAAATTCGGCAGGAAAAACGATGCACTTAAATCTATCTGTGTACTTTAAAACTCAACAAACTCATAACACGAAGAAAAATTTGCGAAAAAACCTCGGTAACGCACGCATCAGTTTCGTAACAAATACCTTCTACTTCCGCGCTGCCGACATGACCGCTGCCGACATGACATATTTCCTGCAATATGATAGCTTAACATCCCTAATTAAAGATTCGAAAATAAAAACACCTTATTATGTCCATGACAATAGGTTTCTTTTCCATTATGCAAAAATAAATTGAAAAATTATTTTATTTTATGTCTTAATTTTCGCTGCCGATATGACACTTCATTTGGTAGAAACAGAAAAGTCAAGATTGAAAAAATCTTACCTGTAATTTAATGCAGCCGAAGTGAAAATTTTCTATCGGAACTGAAACATCACATATTAAAGCTTCACCCAGCGTAATTTTTTGGCGCCAAAAAATGTTTTGTCCAGATTTTAACATTCCGAAAGTTGGCTCACTCGTCATGTTATGAAAACTTGTGACAAGCAGAAATTGCCTTTTTTATCGATCTAAATTCATTTTATCTAACACACAAGAGTTAATCGTCATAGATGAACATAAAACACGTTAGTTCCTTTTGTATTTGTTTCTGCTGCGATGTTTTATAATCCACAGGATTTTTTTGAACTTTGCGATTTGATAGTGTGACGCGCTGCCGACATGAAATTGAGGCAATAAAAAGAGTTCTATTGTCACAAATTAAAGTAAAACCTGAAAATGTTGTCATGGATTGTATGTGCGACGCAGTTTACTGTCTGGAAAAAGAAAAGTTTTTGGTTTTTATTTGGAAGTGCTTGAGAAATTCATTTGTGACTTAAATTAGCACTTTTCCTGATATTCACCCTTACCAGGAAAGTACGCGATCATGGAATAATGATTTTTTTTTATTAGTACCAATCGAAAGAGTATTGTAAAACATGTTTCTGGACGCACGCGTTTTTGCCCTCGCGCCCCCGTTATCGAAATATAAGGTCCTAAAGTTAGCTAATTTTTTTTTTAAAAATCGCCAATTTTAGCGAGTTATAATGAAACTGGAAGCTGCGGTGCGATTACACTATTTGCGTCCAACGGGAAACTTGATTCCCATTTTTGGTCATCTGCAAAGCTTTTAAAAGACGGCTTTACAATAATCTTTTACTTACTTTACCTGTGCGAGTTAAAGCAAAAAACTACTATCAAGCCTATGACATGGAAAGCAGAGAGCTTTTTAAAGAGGAAAAACAATTTTAAACAACACGTTAAAATTAAATTTTATCGTACTATTTGCGATTGAAGTAAGTCCCTTGTTTAAGGGGAGTCCCCCTTGTTAGGGGCCCTTGTCAACAGGAGGTGACAACTGAACCTCCCGTTTTTTTTAATTATTTTTTTAAAGTGTTCGTACAATTCTGTAGTATGGGGGGGGGGGGGGGTATATTTAGGGTTTTTAATTGTAAAAATTGCAAATATGTTTTTTCAAACCACCTTTCTTTTGGTGGGTTCCCTATAACTCAAAGTGAGTTCTCCTAAACATTTCTGTCAATTGCACCACTGGGTATGTAAGAATGGTCTTTCAAAAAAAAAAAAAAATGCTCAAAATTTAATGAAAATGTGTTCAAATAAAAAAATCAAACAGGAATGAGGTGTTTCTAACTCTTTTTAAACAGTTTATTTGTACTTTTGGACACGTTGTCTTGCATTTTTAACTTCAGGAATGAGGTGTTTTCTCGGAGATATTTTGAAAAAAAAATGTTCGCTCGAATCGAACTTGTTTCTTCAAAAGTTACAAGTGAGGACAGAGGAAAAAATCGGAAATTCGAAATTGAATGAAATATTATTCAAATCAAAAAGTCGAATATGGTAGTGTATTGTCCTCACTGGGAAAAAAAATAGAATCGGACTATGCACTCAAAAGTTATTGCGAGGGGGGGGGGCAGAAAAACCGACCAATAGACAGACTGACACAGTTTCCGCAGCTCAAAACTCAAACTTCCTACTTTAAATTTCTCTGAGTATTTAATTATTTTTATTAAGTTGTGCTTTTTCGACTCAATTGTTTTGAGGGTATTTTTTCCAGTGCATCAGGCCCTCTTTCATGATTTTTTTCACATATTTTCTACTTTTACAGAAAAGTAAGCTAAAACTTGTATTGATTTACAATTTTGTTAGTCTTTTCCTACCCGTTGAACATATAGCAGAACTAGTAAAACTTATTCTAGTGTTTTTAAACAGTACCAAATTAACATGCAATATGTTTTACATTTACGTTACAGAGACTTTTCGCTACAGTGACCAATTTGTTTGAACGGCAGGGGTTTTTACAATGAATGCCGACTCTATTAGTATATTTTAAGAATGGAAATAATTATTTCCCTCTACCATTGATGTAATTTCCGACGTGGATATAATTTTGCAGCTATTGATATTTACCAATTCGTTATATGTTAATTATAATAATTAACATATACAACTTAATTCAGTAAAAAAACCTAAAATAACTAAAATTCTAAAATGTATTGTTATCAATCGTAAAAAGATAAAAAATTAACATCTTTGTAAAGCTTTTGCTCCTCTGGATAAAGCTCTCTGCTTTCCACATCATAGTCTTGATCAGCATTCTATTTTCTCTATCTCTATCTCTTCTCTACTAATAATAAAGCTGAAAGTTTGTCTCTCTTTCTTTCTTTCTGTCTGTCTGTCTGTCTGTCTGTTACGCGCGTAGCGCCAAAACCGTTCGGTCGATTTTCATGCCACTTGGCACAAAATTAGTTTGTAGCATGCAGTTTTGCACCTCGAAGCGATTTTTCGAAAATTCCATTTCGCTCTTTTTCTATTCGAATTCTTAACGGAAATTCGATAAAATAGGGAAGAAATATTTCACACACATTTTCAAGTCTTATGTCATTCGAAAGCTTGAAATTTTCTGCACAAAATGAAGTTTTTTCGAAGTTTCTACGATTATCATGAGAGCTGTAACAATTGTTTTTAGAATCCCGAAATTCAAGGCTTACCTTCAGTAAAGCAAGCCAAACGATTCTAAAATGGTTGAGCTTTAGAATAAAATTTGTTTGAAAAGAGGGATAAAATGAATTATTTTATCAACGGAAATCAACTTTTCATGTTGTTACTATGGTTACGTGTTCATACTTATTTTTGTTTCGTTCTTTTTCCAGGGTTGCCAGCGTCAATCTTCGTAGGCTACGGCCAGACGTAGTATTTTTGATTCTACGGTAGTATTTTTTCGGCCCAAATAAGGAGCGTAGTATTTTTCTGGCAACCCTGTTTCCAATACACTAATGACTTAATTAAAAGATTTGGCGGATTTTTTTTTTTTTTTCATTTTCATAGATTTCGCATTTCAGCAACATTGATTTTGGCAACGTTTGGAAACAGTAGTATTTTGTAATATTTTTTTTAGAGGAGGCGTAGTATTTTTTTGTTCCAATTCTCTGGCAACCCTGTCTTTTTCCCGGTGAAGATGCTTTGGGACCCTGCTTGGCGCGTTTTCAAAAAGTCAACTACGCAAAATAGCTAGGGTTACCACGCTTGGCGAGCCTATCGTTCATTTAGCGAGAAAAGGGTACCTAAAGCACAGATTAACGAAATATCGTATCAATTGCGATATTGCATCGTTTTTTTAAAGTGTTTCATTTCGGAAAATGTATTGTTTTGTTTTTTAAGTCAGGAAAGAAAACTTTCTTCTTCTTGTAAACTTTGGTAAGATTTCTGTTGGTTCCTGTTATCAACAAAATTGTTCTTATTTTCTCTTTTGGCTTATTTTTGTCCATCTCCCTTGGGGTTGCATTCGAATGTTCCAAGGGGGTGTTTTTCCCCATTTATCGGGTAAATCAGTGTTTTCAATGCAAGGTGATATGAATTGGTTATCAAAAGTGATATGAATGGGCACGACCACTTGGCGATATATCGCCAAGCTTTTGATCGCCAAGTATTTGACGCCAATTGGCGAAAAAAAATTTTTTTTTTTTTGATTTAGGTTCAATTTGGCGCTGTATTTTGCGAAAAATCCACTGAATGATGTTAAAATCGACGATATTTAGGAGATTAATCATTGTAAAACATTTTTTTGCATTGTTTCGTAGCAAACTAGGGATACAAATGTTTGAATTGTTATCTTGCTCACTCCAAGCACTATTTTAGCACTTAAGGCATCTACTAAGAAATTTACACGTAAAATTAAGTAATGTGGGGTCCATATCAGATCTTTATATCACTTTGAAGGAATTATAGTTGAATAAAACTAAAATAGAGCATTTTTTCTGCTATATCAATTATTTTACAAATGAACTTTTAATTTTATTCCACGGGCAAAGCCGTGCGGGTACCGCTAGTAGCTCATACAAGTAAGGGGTTAACGTAAAACTTCTTTTACTTTCTTTGCGAATGACCAAACATGGAAATGATGCGATGTCAAGCAAGCAGCGGAAGGGAGAATCGGGAGATAGCTTCAATTTCTTGCCAAGTCTTTAAATTTGGCTACTTTTCGGCCGACTTTAAGACCCCTTATCTCGAAAACGAGGGGACGAGGGCACTTGATCTTTGTGTCAAAGACATGTCTCAGTATGCTTTTTCGAATGGTACCATTTTTAACTTTTTTCATTATTACTTAAGTCGAGTACTTTCCTGGTTAGATATACGTATTGCGCAAATAAAAGGCGCGTGTGAACACAATGACGTTATTTTGTAGGCTGCATTTTAAATGTTTGTAATGCATTTCTGTAATTTTGCTTTATATAGATTTTTTTTTCATTATCTTGAATTCAAAATACAATTTTAACTGTGGACAGCAGTTTTTTTATGTGCTTTGGCTCAATTTATTTGTTATTTTGTTTAGTCCGTACTTTTATTCATTCGAAAAACCCGGATCATTTTTCCATTTGGATTAATGAGACTCTACTGTACATTTAATGGGGGATTTCCCATTTCTCAAATATTTTTCTGAAAAAGCGCTGTCGGATACATGGGGTAAATTACTTTTTTTCTTTATTTTGACTCATTTTCTTTAAAAAAGTAATCTTAAAAGACACTCAGTCGCTGTTTTATTCATTCCTCATTCCCGTATTTGGCTTTTCGAGTTGACCAAAATTTCGTTCAGTTTTGAAGAGTTCAAATAACGTGTTAATTGTATTATAACGTCTTAATAACGAAGCTCACAGAAATGGTGAATTAGCCGCCCGAGGCAAGAGCTTTCCAATTAGGTAATTAGGGAGTGGAAGACCATGGATGCGGCATTGAATATTTGTAGAGTACTTGATGGGGGGGGGGGGGGAGGGGTTCAATTTGTCGAATGAAGCTCCGTAATTTAACCAAATGTAGGTATAGCACCATCATTTTTTTGTTTTTGTTTTTAAATTGCAGTTTTTCAATGCTATCTCCAACTTTAAGAAAATTTCGAGTGACCTCCGATTGGTGTTCCTTGGATTTCTTTACATAAATATCAAGTATAATCGAACCTCGTTAAAACGCGTCCAAGGTTAAAATCAATTCATTTTAACTGTAGTTCGTCTTATCCGAGCAACAATAAACAACAAACAAAACGACGGGAATCACGCATATGGTTCGCTCAATAATTCGTTTTAAGCGTGTTCGAATTAACTACAGTCGAACCCGCTTAATGGAATATCGGTTAATGGAATATCCCGCTTAATATAATACATTTTCAATGTCCCGAACCGTAGTAAATCATTTCTGTGTTAAATTTCCCGGTTAAAGGAATATCATGTTAGGAAGCAATCCCGGTTAAAAGAATAATTTTTAGTCACGCTGATGTCGATCTCCTTCCATTTCCAACCCTTTTTTCCGGATATTTCCTCCAGTAAAAAGCAATAATGATTGTGAAGCTAATGGACGGCTTCCAAATAATGTTTTGTCACTTCGTTGAAAGGGTGCAGGGGCAAGAAAAGCGATTCCTGGAATTTGAAAGTAATGTTTTCCTAGTGTTGTATACTGTTTGTCGCCCCCACTGTGTATTGTTCCTTCTGCTTCAGAGAATGAGCAATAAGTTTCGAATAAGCTTTACCTCTAGGGACCCAAAGAAGAGATAAGAGAATAAAGGAGTAATGGGCAAACCAACAGGTGTAAAGGACCGGGGAAGAAGACGAGGCTGTGACGAATCTGTTCCGAGAAGCGCAACGATAAGTCTACTTTGATGTTCTGAAATCATTTTCCAATTTTGCTTCGGCTGTGCATGTGCTTGTCTCTTCATAATGTCTTCTAAGCGAAAAGATCGTACTTTGAAAGAAAATGAATTTTATTGAATATTCAAATGCTAATGTAAATGTACGCAGTTACAACTTGAAAAAAAGTTCGAGATATCGCAATCTCAAGTTTCGAAATTGTTGAAAAATAAAGAACAAATTCTAAACGACTGGAAAATTAAACAAAAACCTTAATCAAAAGAGAAAATACACAGGTAAAGAATCAGAAGTTGAAGATGCTGCTCTCCTTCGCTGGTTTGCTGAGAAACGGGCTTGTAACGTTCCTGGTCATTTAATAAGTTCATTTTCAATTGAATTTCTAAATTTTAATATGTTTAAAGTATTATTAATTAATACATTTAAATTACCATTAATTAATATGTCTGAAGTTAATCGTTATATACTTGTTGATGAATATACTTGAGGTTAAGGCAAATTTAAATGCTTTCTTGGTTTAAATGCAAGTTGGAACGTCGTGTGGATGGAATCCCGGATAATGGAATATCCCGCTTATTAGAATAATTTTACGTGACAAATTGGCTATTCCATTAAGCGGGCTCGACTGTAGGTTCGACTGTAGTACAAGAACTTGCTTTTAAATGGCTGCATAAAAAAGATATGGAGAACGCATGCTCTCCACCTCTGGTCTAAGCGATCGAAATTTTCAGTAGAGTACAGTAGAGTCTCGAAAGTTCTAAGTGCTTTATCGACATTTTAAGGCATATCTTTAACAGCTAAAAATATTATATGCATTGAAATCTGAAAATCGGAATCTTTTGCTATAGTAGAATTTCCTTTAATGCATACAATCTACTTATATTAGAAACTGAGTATCTTTCTATCTATCTTTCTTTCTTTCTATCTATCTATGTCATGATTTTTTCTTCTGAACGCCAATGAGCGGAAAGTTGAACCAGGTACCAATAGGTAGGTAATTTTTCAGGCTTTATTAGTTTTAATTTATATAACTATACGAGTTTAATTAACGAAGATATCAATTAATAAGTAGTCAAATTTAAAGCGATTTGTTCTAAATGACTAAATATGAAATCCATTGTTACAAAACGTGGTTGCTATGAAACAGTTATAATAATGATAACGAGAATCTTGAATGAAGGCTTATAAAACTCATTAACGGGCCAAGTACGTAGTACTTTTAGCTAGGGATGCACCGATAAGCAAATTGGCCGATTACCGATTCGGCTAATGATAATCGGCCGATTAATCGGGAGAACCGAATAATGATTAGAATTATTATTTTTAATACTATAAATTTCACCCTCACTGTTTTTTCCAATTTCTTTTGCAATTCCGATTTCAGAAATGGCAACTTATTTATTCCTGAGAGAAGATTTGTTTTTCTCCATTTTTTCAAAATACATAATTTCAAAATTTTAGCAAATTTCTTTGAACCAATTATCATATTTTATGAATAAAATTGTATTAAGAGTCTAGACATGAAAATTATTTTTAAAAAATTAGGGGGAAGCTGTGGTGAACACTTTCATTTAGGAGTGATGTTCTTAATTCAAATTAATTTTTCAGTTATAAGTTGCTATTTATATCAAGTCTTTTATTCTTTGAAACTTAGAGGTGATCTAAAAGCATTAAGAGCTAAGTAGAAAAGTATTGACACATGAAAAATGCTGCACCATTGTAAAAATACTTGTATTTATTCAAAATAGGAATATTAAATTATTAAATCATTTGTATCAACAGAGAGGACTATTATTATTATTATTATTTTATTATTATTACATTGCTATTTTATATTTCATTCTTTGAATTGTTTTTTTTTTTACTTACTACACTACACTTTTGTACTACATGTTATACTTGTACTTGCTGAAAATTATTTATTTCTTATTCATAAATTTATTCATCGTAGTTTCTTGTTCAAGCATCCTCAAGCATTTTTTTTTTAACATCTGACTGATTATAAATGAAATGAGATATTTATGTTTTCGTATTCCAATTGAAAAGTTCAGGAATTTAACAAACGGTTTTCTTTTAATATTCCAATTAGTTGTACGCCTTGTACGAAATATTTTTTTTGTTTTCACTCGGTTCACTTTCATACTGCGTGTTATTCCAGAAAATTACATTTATTTACTGTTTATACAACTGTTTATCATAGATTCTTGGTGAAAGTATACGTTGAAAAGTTATTTTCAAAAAAATATTTTTTTCGCCGATTAATCGGCAAGATTTTGCCGATTATTAATAATCGGCAGGGTGGCCGATTATGGCCGATTAATCGGTGCATCCCTACTTTTAGCGCTAGTTACTTGTAGTTTTCTGAAACATAAATTAGTTGAAAAACCAATTACTTATATTAAAAACTGAGGAGCTATGTCTGCTTCTTTCCTTTGAGCGAGCTGAACTTACTGAAACTTTCCTCACCATCTTGAAGGCGCGAAGTACCCTTTCAACATCTCAATAATTCGAATTATTTCTTGATGCAGGAAAAAAGAAAAGGCTTGAAGCGCCTTTTAGCGAGCTGCCTTGGCGGCGAGTAGTTTGTTGAAAATTTCTTTACTACTTTAAAGGCGCAAAGCGCCCGTGCAACGCCATGCCACGTTCTTAGTATGTCTTGAAATCTTATGAACATTATATTATACCAAATAGTATTACATCAGAATGAGGTAACAGTTAGGGAGGGGGGGGGGGGAGTTATGCACCAACCTGCCGCAGGAAGCTACTCTAGCTTCCCTGGCAGCTAGTAAAGTAATAAAAAAAGTATCGAGGGGTCGGAGTCAATAACACTCGCCAAGTGTCACAAAGTATTCTCTAACTTCTCGCGATAGATGCTTTGCAGATAATTAATTGATATGCAAAACGGCTTAGTATGAACAATGTTTTACCCCCTAATGGTTGCTCAAAAAGTATGAAGTTTCTACCGCTAAAATAATTTTCCGGATAATCCGAATTTTCAATTATCCGAGGTAAATTAAACCCCACTTACCTCGGATTCTCGAGACGCTACTATGTTGAAGGAAAATTAGATATTTACCTGCGTAAGATTTCCTAAAGAGAACTTCTCCGGAATCGAGTGCTGCCACAAAGTGGCAAACTTCGCATTGTGTGTACCAGAAACAGTGCCAACTGTGAAGCGCCGAGCTGTCGAGAAAGGAAAAAAGATTGGAAATAATGGTTTGAATATTTTGTATACAGGGTGTCCACTCCAATCGTGGACCAATAGCTAATTTCTAAACGGTTAGAGATAAGCATATAGTTTATTTAGGAAAAAATCTCCAAATTATGAAAGAAATTTTGGGTCTATTCAATGTTTTTCAAAAAATCAAATTTTGAAAGAGTTACGAAATTTAAATTTTTATACAGCCCCCCAGTCCTATCAATCATATTTAGTAAAACATTAGTGACACTGTAACGTTTAAAACTAAAAAAAAATCACTCTTCTACGACAAAAATTGACCGAGTTATGACGTTTTGAAAAATCAAGATTTTGAAGGATTTCGCATACGGTCCCTTAAGCGATCTCTCGATGACGTCATGAAATAATGCAAAATCTTGATTTTTCAAAACGTCATAACTCGGTCAATTTTTGTGGTAGAACAGTGATTTTTTTTTAGTTTTAAACGTTACAGTGTCAAGAATGTTTTACTAAATATGATTGATAGGACTGGGGGGCTGTATAAAAATTTAAATTTCGTAACTCTTTCAAAATTTGATTTTTTGAAAAACATTGAATAGACCCAAAATTCCTTTCATAATTTGGAGATTTTTTCCTAAATAAACTATATGCTTATCTCTAACGGTTTAGAAATTAGCTATTGGTCCACGATTGGAGTGGACACCCTGTATATTACTTTATGAGAAGTCAAATGATCTGGGTGAACTTTTTAAAAGTGTTGAGTAAATGGCGCAAGTTCAAACCCTTGGTATGCTTTTATTGAAAAGTTTTTAAAATCATTCTTTATAGCAGCATCAACCAGGGTTGCCAGTAACATTTCTTGCCCTTTGACAGATAACTGTTTCTACCATCCTTTACACTAGTCACATTCAGATTTTCAATTTGGACGCTTGTCCTCCTTGCTTCTAGATGCTTCATAACTCTATACCTCAAAGCCAAACTAATGTTAGTCACATCATCAAAACTTTGCAGAAAAGCGCAAAAACTTGTCTGATGCACACAAAGGTTAGGCCTTTTTACGCTGGTAAATAATAAAGGATTTTTCTTAATGCACAATTTATATTGTTACGGCTCAATGTAAGGAAATATTCTACATATAATGCATTAATAACATGAAACTCACCATTTTTGGTCTTGCATGAATCTGGCACTGAGGTATAGACATATCGCTCGCGGGCTGCTGCAATAGCGGGACAACTCAAAAAAACATGTGTTTCGGACTAAGAGCAGGTGTAAATATGAAAATACATTCTTTTCAAGAGCAATACTAGCACATAACGAAGCAACTAAATTAACACCAGACTAACAAGCAAACTAAAACATGATTTTTTATTTATTTCGCTATAGCAGCCCATTGGCGAAAAAATGAAATTTCTTGACTTTTTAGGAGCTTCTAACTACATTTGTAGAGTTTTGCTGATAAACAAGGCTTCTTGCATTGTGAACTATAGATATGTAGATACTAATTTCCGGTAAACGGTACCTTATCTTACCAATGTTAGGAAACCAGCAGTAATATCAGGCTTTGGCTATTTAAAATTATTTTTCAAAGTTTAATTATTTGAATAATATCGTCATCAAGTTTTGCACGATTTTAAAGACGCTTAACTGGTAACAAAACAAAAGAACTGGAGCCTTATAGTTATTTTAGCACCCATACAGTCTGAATTCTGCTTAGTATGCAAAAATTCGCATAAAACAGAAAGGAAGTACAAGAGCTCTCATGCAAATGACATCCCAGTGTATTTCACCGGCAAATGTATGCAAATAGGTATTCATTACAATGCCAACGCTGTTAAATATTTAGAAAGCTTTTATGGTAAATGTTACTGTAAAATGTAGCGTTTATAGTACAGAAAGTTTTTACAGTAAATTGTACCGATAAAATAATTGCGATTACAGCGCCAATTGCTCAACACGTGACTTACTGTGTTATGCAGATGACACCCTATTTCCGCTCTCCTGACGTGTCTCATTTGGTACCGTGGATAGTAAAGCAGTGTATAAAAATTGGGTCTCGGTTTCGATCCTTGTCGTTCATATCTCGCGCTTTTTAGCCTACTTTCCCGTTAAAAATAAAAGAAAAACGAAAACAGTATTAAAAGTGGCTTAATGCATCAAAAAAATATCACCAAGTTAAAAAAATATCGCCAAGTCCGAAAAAAATATCGCCAAGTTAAAAAAAATATCGCCAAGTACGAAAAAAGAGCCAAAAAAGAAATAAAAAGGTAAAATGAATATCGTAAAATTAAAAATTTGAAAGTAGGGTATTGAGATGGGGAATTTGTGTGTCGGTCGGTCTGTCGGTCTGTCTGCCCCACCTAATAGTTTTTGAATGAACACTCCGATTTTGACAAACTTTTTTTTGTTGGAAAGATCTTGGCGCGTACAGCTCATTCCCATATTTGAATTTTCGATTTGAACAATTTTTGGTTCAACTTTGAACCGTTCAAACAACCTGTCCCGCGATGCTAACTTTTGAGTGAACATTCCGATTTTGACAAACTTTTTTTTGTTGGAAGGATCTCGGAGAGTACAGCTCATTCCCATGTTTGATTTTTCGATTTGAACAATTTTTGGTTCAACTTTGAACCGTTCAGATAACCTGTCCCGCGATGCTAACTTTTGAGTGAACAGTCCGATTTGAACAAACTTTTTTTGTTCGAAAGATCTTATCAAGGATACTTCATTCCCGTATTTACATTTCCGATTTGAACAGTTTTCGTTTAACATTGAACCGCTCAAGCAAGCTGTCACCCCTAATAACTTTTGAGTGAACAGTCCGATTTAAATAAGCTTTTTTTTTGTTCCAAGGATCTCAGCAAGGATACTTTATTACCGTGTTTAAATTTTCAATTTGAAAATTTTTTCGCTCAACATTGAACCGTTCAAGCAATCTTTCCCCACCTAATAACTTTTGAATGAACCGTCCGACAAGCGCGGATACAAGAGGGGGGCGATAGCCCCCCCCCCTTGAGCCAAAAAAAAAAGAAAAGAAAAGGAAAGAAAAAAGGGAAAAAGGAAAAAAGAAAGAAAGAAACAGGCACTTACCAAAAATGTAAAAAAAAAAGTAATTTTCTACATTTCTAGGAATGAGGGATTTATTATATTTCTTTTCTGTTCCTGTGGAACTGAAATTTGGCACCATTTTCAAGACAGCGCCGATAAATTAAAAGTCTCTACAGGCAGAAACGCAAATGATGCAAAGGAATGCATACCTCGAATTTCGAATGCATACTTCGAAATTCCTTCGAATGCATACATTCCGAGTCGCCGATTTCTTGAAGCCCGTCATCATATGGAGGGACGCCGTCTATATGACGTAACGAGAAAATAAGCACGATTTCAAGTGGTCTTAGTCTCCTTTTGGAGTCAGTAGAACTGAGCAATGTTCCTAGTACGGTTATTGCACTTTCTTGTTTATGCGATTTTACGGAGAGGTGGCTTAAAACGAGGAAAATGTAGCAAATCAAATATATCATTTGGACCTGAGCCACTTTTATCAACTGAATCACCGTTAATATCCATTGAATCGCCTTCAAACACAGAAAAGACTAAAGGTGAGTTCCGTTTAGTGTAATGCCTGCAGGGGCTTCCCAATCTTGAACTATTCAAAGAGGAAAATTTCTGAATTTTGCTGATTGACATTCCCAGTCACCTGCATACTAGGACAAGATTTTCTAATGAAATACTTTACTACTGTGTAGAAATTTGTTTACTCATCAGCCAAAATGTGCCAAAAAAGGATGTCGCAATGACTTCAATTCCGGGCACCCCTGAATGTATGCTAATACAATTGTAATACTACTAATATAAACTACAGTAACTATGCTGAAAACCGATGTAAGCAAGTGATTATGTGTTTATTTTTTTCTCTTCCTTCGTTCTTTATCTCTGCAGATTAATGTCAAGGATTTGTCGGTCCATATTTTTTTTTTAATATTTTAATTGATCTTAATTTACAAAAGGCATAACATTTAAAAGGTTTTGTTTGATTACTTTATTCTCATATTTCTTTTTTAATATTTTAATTGATCTTAATTTGCAAAAGGCATAACATTTAAAAGGTTTTGTTTGATTACTTTATTCTCATATTTCTGCAATTCATTACATTCATTGCATTATTCTGTCTCAATACCCATATATGGCCTCGTCATACAGAATTTTGTATCTATTTTTTAAAAAATTTCCCGGGGGAGAACCCCCCCAGCCCCCTAAAATTAGGGGTATTCTACCTTCCTTCATTTAAAAGAGTTAAAAGCATCCCCTACAAAGGTCATTCTTCTAAAAATATTAAAAAAAAAAAAAGAAAACAATAGCATTGGAAGAAAAAAAAACATAGGTGGAAGGGATCAGCAAAAAGAAAAAGACCCATCAACACGCACACATACGTATGTGTTTTTATGCTTCTTTTTTTTTTGGGGGGGGGGGGGTATATGTGCCTTTTTTTGAAGGGGTTATATATATATATATATATATATATATATATATATATATATATATATATATATATATATATGAAGGTAAAAAAAAAATCAATCGCCCCCCCCCCTGAAAAGTTTCTGGATCCGCCCTTGCCGTCCGAATGGAATAACCTTTTTTTTTGTTTGAAAGATCTCGGAGAGGCTCATTCCCATATTTCGCTTTTTGATTTGAACCATTTTTCGTTCAATATTGAACCGTTCAGAAAAAAAAATTAACATTAGCGCCTACGGGGAATTTCAGTTGAATGTTGATCCTGAATTTAAAGTCGGATTTCCTTCAAACTAACTTTGTAAGAAAATGGTTTTGATAAATAATGTTTGTAAAGCACTTTTCTGAATAATCTTCTGTGAGGACTGATTCCGGCTCCGACTCCGCAAACATGGCGGAAATGCAGGCTCAGAAAAAAAATGACTGACTGTGAAGACGATTTTTTGTTAATTTATTCATTTGTTTTATTTTATTTATTATTGTTATTTTTTTTTTTTTTTGCAGACGATTTTTTGTAACAAAAATTTTTCATTCACGAGGGCATTTTATTCTTTATTTATATTTAACTACTGGTAACGGATTAAAAGTGAAATTCGAGACATTTTATTAACGGACGAGTTTTCTTTTTCTTTGTTTGATAAAATGTGTTTTGATGCTCTTTGTACTTTTATTTATTTATTTATTTATTTTTTGAAAACGATTGAGGATTTTTTCTACGGAAGAACTGTAACAGTTACATTCTTTAAAAGGTGCGCCAAAACTTTATTTATTCGTTTATTTACTTTTTACGTGTCTATTTCATCTGATGAGAGGGTTATATTTTGCTTTTAGAAATCAGCTTTAAGTGCTAAAAAGGTATGTTTGACATTTTCAGTCTCAGATAATCAAGAGAATAATGATCAGATGCTAGAATGCCAATGTCGATGTACGGGAAAGTAGGCTCGTTTAGTTCTTGACAAAACTTCTTGTTAATTCTCGTTTTCTCTTCCGTAAACTTTTACAGTAAAAAATATTTTACGACAAATATTACTGGCAGCATGGATGCCAGTAACTTTTACCGTAAATTTCAGGAAAATTTTTAACAGTGAAGGCATTTTATATAATGCCGCCGTTTCATAATAGGCGCTCAATACAATGCCAATATGCCATAGCTGGCCCATAACATATGCAATATTGCAAGGGCGGTTCTAGAAATGTTTCAACGGGGTTCATTACGTATCCGTCACCGCGCATCTTGGTTTGCAAATGTGGATCTTATATGTTTTGGACTTTAATTGCGCAACGTATCCCGAGGACAGCCCAAAATCTCCGTTCTCCTGCCATCAAAGATGTTTAAAACTGCCCTTTTTGAACGTCAATATTGAAAATTTAAAAGTGGTGAGTCCCTTAAGGGAGGGGCGATGTCCCTCATTGCCCCTCCCTAGTAACGGGTCATTCCATAGAAATATCAACCTCAGACGAAGTAAAAAAAATACCGCAGTGAAAAAAGTATCAAAAAATCTATACATATAAAAGAAAGTCGTGTTAGTTACACTATTTATAACTCAAGAACGGCTGTACCGATATGGTTAAAAATAGGTGGGTAGGTAGCTTAGAGCCAGGAGACGGACATAGGCTATAATTTATGTGTGTCAGTTACATAAATAAAAAAACTGTCTTATTGACTAAACCTTTTTACTAAGCCTTTTTTAACACCTCATGGCTGAGCGACATGAAGCACACGTTCTGGCAGCTTCCGGAGCGCTGTAAACAGGTTGTAGGTTAGCAGTGCGTTGTGTGTTATTTGACTTTTTTGTGAAGTAAATTATAAACAAAGTTGTTACTTCCCTTGAAATTTATATGTGATAAACTCTCAGAAACGATTGTCAAGAGTTTTTACGCCTCTGCTGCTGAGAGGTGGAAAGCGCTTGATGGGATAGCTCCTGGACTGCAGTTAAAGACGCTGTTCTTCTTACTACTATTACATATACAAAAGTTTGTTTGGATGGATTTATGGACTGAGCAGTCGGTTGATAAACGGTCCGAAAAAATTATCTTTTTAACTACGTGTTTTTTGAGCCTCTGTCGCCGAGCGATATAAAGCACATGTTCTGACAGCTTCTGAAGCGAAGTGAAATAGGTTGTAAATACAGAAACAATAATGAATGATTAATGTAAGTACTTATTTTTTTTTTTTTTGTATTTTCTACTAAAAAAACAATAAATTCAAAAATTTGCTTATTTATTGCCTTTAAGGCGGAACAGAGTTTGCCGGGTCAGCTAGTAAATAAATAAATAAATAAATAAAAATCATACAACATAAGAAGTTTTAAAAAAATTGAAAAAGTATTGTATTTATCACTAAGATTAGCCATAAGAAATAGTTTGTAGTGTGTTTACTGCTTGTTATTCGATGGTTACGTTAGTTACACTCTATCTTGAATAAAAGTGACACTTAAGACTAAAAAAAAAATAAGATTTAATAAATCTGTTTTATGTTTTTAAAAGCCAACTTTACACATTTTCCAAATATATCGCTCAATTTTTAGCACTTGCTTAACTTTGAGAAATGTTTGCCTCACAACATGAGCGTTAATTTTCAGGGTTGCAAAAATGTTACGTTAGTCACGCTGCTATTTTGGTGGAAAAAATATCTACTGTCAGTTATTTTGTTTCAAATTCTTAACACAAATGATACATAGATACCATGTCTATTGTAAATCCACCAGCATAACTAAAAAATATTTTTTATCCTTTGAGTTACAAGTAAAAACAGTTACAAAATCAGCTCTGAATGTTACGTTAGTCACCATGGAATGACCCAAACCATCCATGCAATATTGTAAGAAGAGTTGAATTTAGAACATTGCTCTAGAAGTCCACGAAAATAAATTCACTAGGCTTTAATGAACAATGATTTACAGCAACTAGAAGTAAAGGGGTGTAACTGTCCAAGATAAAAAATAATAATGTAACTAATTCAAATGCCACTGGAAACTAGTAGATGCTTCAAAACAGCATGATTTAGAAAAGTTTTTCATTGAAAACCTACCTGGAGTTGCGCATTAAAAAGCACATTTAAGGCTGTGATCGTATACTTAGAGAAAATTCATCCTGGCAGCCTTGTAATGATTTGATCATGATCTGCATAGCCTTCGCAATGTTGCTATGTTCGACTTCCCCCAACTATAGGATCGCAGCTCTAACGCCTTTTACTCAAAAATTTAAAAATGTCCACTTACATCACATTGCATCTCACTGCCTCTTTTTTCTAGGCCCGTAAAGAATCTCACTTCACTTATTAAACCTCACTAAGTCCAGAGACTAGACGTTTTAATCAGGCCTTGCCTGTTTGGGACATTTTACGCGTTAACAAAGTTCGAGTGAAATAATAGTTAATTCTGACAGTAAATAACCATGTAATAAATCGTTATTAAAAATAATAATAATAATAATAATTAAAAAAAAAAACCTTAAGATCTTTTCCAAACTTTAATTAAAATTAGAAACGAGTCAATCCGACTGTATTGTGATTGGAATGAACTACCTTATTCTAGGTACCAATATCAAAAATCAGTGAATAAAATAAAAAGTATAAATTTCATTTGAGCCAACTACTACAAAGCTATTTCAACGCTATAATAATGAAAAGGTTATATTTAATCACTCTTTCTATACGAATTTGCGAATACAGGACATTGCATTTCAATGTCTAAAAATATATTAATATTATTTTATATTAAAGAAAAGCTTCGTGAAACTTTAAATCTTTGGAGTTATCAGTGGCGTAACAATAGGGTGGCAGGACTGACAAAATGCCACGGGCCCCCGACCCAAGAGGGCCCCGGCCCAAAAGCCTCGAGCTCGGAAATAGTTTTTTGCATTTAACTTGCGTATTTAATTTTACTTGAAAAGTATATTTTTTATTATTTAAAGTTCTGCTTAAAGTCCAAAGTAAGACAACTAAAGACCATAATAGAATTTTAAGTTAATCGTTAAGCATTTCAACACATCCTAAGCAAAAAGCCTTGCGTTGCGATGAATGAAATTGTTTCAAATCTCAGTTTGTTGCAGCCTCCAACTTTAAAAGTTTTAAATGACACTCATCTATTTAAAAAAGTCGTAGAATTTGTTGAGATGTATAAAAAAGAAATATCTGAATCATTTATTCGTGAAAATCTCAGAAATCGATCCACTTTCAGAGACGAAGAAGAAAAACCTTCATGTATTAAGAGACCTTGCAGATTTTTTATAATAAAAAATCATTTTACATCTTGCAGCTTTCTTGAAATATGCACTGCATTAATGTTATTTCTTACAGTTCTATGGCCAGATCTTTTAACTTTGATGATGTTATAGACAATTTTACGGAACAGAAAGCTCGGAAAAGAGATCTTTCTTAATAAAATATCTTATTGAAATTAAATTGTTATTTTTATTTCATTGTAAATGTATGCAGGTTTCTTCACCTAAAAGCTAGCGAATAGAAGATGAATGTGAAGTCTCCAATCCGTGTGGCAACTAGAGCCCATTCTCTCTCGCCTGAGAGAGGAGGCCTATGGCCAGTAGTAAGACATTTATACAACGTGTGATTGAGTACGCTAAAAATATAGAAGTTTCTTAAAATTAAACTGAGTACAACGTGACGATTTTTACTGATAGGGGCCCATTAAAAGAATTTGCCACGGGCCCCAGATGGTAGTTAAGCCACTGGGAGAAAAATGTGCGTGTGTTTAACCGCGCATTTTCAAGTGAAATTTACTTATTCCGAAAAACAAAGTAAAACCTTAAATACAGTAAGCCGATCCATTAAAATCTTTTGATTATTTGCCATAGAAGCCATAACTGAGTTCGACCGTATCAATTTAGAGCAAGCGTATGCCAGAAAGGATACTTCCAAAATGTCTAGCACAATGTTAGTCGGCGCTTGAATCAAGATGAACAAATAATTCTTAGGTATCAAAAAAAAAAAAAAAGAGTAAGTAAATAAAACATTTAATTTAGAAAATTTTATGCTCATAAATTTCATTCTCAATCTGATTAATTGCAAAGATATGAGATGGAAAAGCATTTTCCACTTAGATACTGAAATTAGATTGCTAATTTAATGCTACAGCCCCATACAGTTCCAAGATGAAATTCAATATTTTGCTTTGAATTTGGCTTCTCAAAATGCCCCAGGAGCAAATGTTTGACAAATCCTGCATTGAAGGAAAAAGTAGAGATGAG
>JAXGGA010005171.1:0-2500 GCA_038373865.1 Uloborus plumipes
CTTCTTCGATAAACGTTTAGTATTGATATTTAATATTATGTTTAGTTTGTTATTTCCATTTTGTCTATGTTTGCCACAGTTAATTCATCATTCAATAATCATATTAACAAATTATTTAACCAGTACATAGATACATGGGCCCCGGCAGGGAGTGCACTGCACATCCCTGGATTTTTGTAAAATATTTTTTTTTTCGAGAAAAATATAAATTTTATATGTATTGTTTTAGATTAAAAAAACTTTTAATGATTTCTTTTAGTAAAAAAAAAAAAAAATAGCGCGCTTTGGTTCATCCAAAAATTTTTTTTTGCTAATTTTTACAGTAAATATATATATGCTACAGTGTAAAAATTGAATGTTGTTTTTACTGTATAATTCAGCAAATTTTATTGTAATAAACTGTGAAATTGCTAATTTTGCAATTTATTACCGTGCATTTTACAATTTTAAACTGGAAACTCTGCTGCTAGTATTAAACTGCTGTTTTTACAATTCAATACAGTTAAATTTTTCGGCAATAAACTGCAAAATTGCTAACTTTACAGTAATAAACTAAAATTATTAGTTTACAGTTTATTACTGTACATTTTACAGTTTTAAATTGGATCATCGACTGCCAGTTTTATAGTTCATTTTCTGCAGTGTATTTTTTTTTTGTAATTTTTTTTTCAGTTCTGGTGCACCCCCCTACATAGATATGTACAACATAAAGTGCCTCTAGTACACACGGACTTTCAGCAGTAACGCAATGCTAGGTGGCTCACCGGTAGACACGCACTTCGATTAAAAAGACCAAAGTGATAGTGACTCAACACTGTAAAAAATAGATGTTTTTACAGTATGATGCAGCTAATTTTACAGTAGTTTCACAGTGATAAAATGTAAAATTGCTACTTTCACAGTTTATTACTGTGAATTTTACAGTTTTTAATTGGAACCTCTGCTGCCAGTATCATACTCTTATTTTTACAGTATAATACAGCTAATTTATGGAAATATTGCTAATTTTACAGTAATAAGCTGTAAAATTGCTAGTTTTACAGCGATAAACTGTAAAATAGTTTACCACTGTCAGGGCCGTCATTTCAAGTTACAGGGGGGGGGGTAGGGGCAAAGGGTCCAAACACAATGCAATTTCATCGAAAAACATCAAAAGCCACGCCCACTTATATGTAAACACATTGATTTCTCAAAGTCAGGGGGGGGCAATTGTTCCCCCTGCCCCCCCCCCCCTTAAATGATGGGCCTGACTACTGTGTTTTTACAGTTTTAAACCGGAACCTCTGCTGCCAGTATTATACTGTAAAAACAACGGCTTATTCTTTGCAGTGAACGGTTGGTCACGTTCTGGCAAGCATGTATGAATGTTGAGAATGTTTAGAAATTTCAAATAATTCGACATTCAAAAAATATAAGAGTTGAACATTTTAATTACTAATTTTTTTCGAGATTCGGTAGAATGACAGTTGCTTAAGCTCGTTTTAAAGTTTCATGCATCTAAAGCGATGTATTGTACATTTTTTCAATACCTAGATAGTTGTTGAGCTAGTAATAATGTAGTGTATTTACAACCTGATGTAGTTAATGGTTTTTGAAACTCATAATCATAATCCAAAATCTCGATGTTTTAAAAACTGTGTTATTTCACTCCATAATACCCGTGCTATTTTAACGATATCAAATTGAATTAACACAAGCATGTTGATAAACTTCATTTAAAAGTACAAAACTAGTCTTAAAGTCATCAATGAATTTATGCAGTTATTAATATTTATAAATCATCAGTGATATCCTTAATGGAATCGAAGAGTCTAGAAAAAAAAAACTATATCTCAATGCCTTTTCTCATTAATGTACTGGAAACATGAAACACCGTCAGATTCATCGACTTCATTAAATCTAAAATATTGTAAGGTTAAAAACCTTAAATGAGGTCAAAATCTTAAATTCAAGACACATTATCTTGCACAAGTTTGATGATGTCGAGGCCCTCTTCCGCGTCGTGCAACTGAGCTTCCATTCTGCACGCAGTTGGGGACTTCGTCATTTTCGTTCGTTATTTCACTTTTCTTCACATTAATGATCAAGAGGTTGAACTTAGTGTCTAAGGTGTGGTCATTTCCGATGCAAATCAGCACGGAAATTCCGTCCTTTTGTGACGCAAAGGAAGAATGAAAGCCATGTTTGACATCAACCCCTTCCTAGTTTGGGGGGGGGGGATTTTGCCGCAGCAAGAAGTATAATTTTCAACAATATACAATACAAATACGATAGTGAAGTTTCAATTTAAAACGACAATTCATAAAACTTTTCTTATTTACTTTTTGAGCACATTAAACAATGCCCGTATCAATCCAATTTCGAAAAAATAAATTAACAAATAACTATATGTAAACAAAAGGATAAAACAAATAATGATATTTAATGTAAAATGTTCTTGATTTCGCTACAATAAAGATTCAAAGTTTAAACGTTCAGCCAAACGATCAATAAACTTCAA
>JAXGGA010005171.1:5000-80612 GCA_038373865.1 Uloborus plumipes
ATTTTTGTACCCATTATGTGACAACAACTTTCAATAGGATTAAGGTCGAGACTGTTCCCAGGCATGTTCAAAACTTTAATACCGCATGTTTTTTGATATACCTGCACCTAAATGAGAAAAAAAAATGTTTAAAAATTGGTTTTGTTGTTTGTATGAAAACATACAAACATAATGAGGCATAACATCGTACGGGAAAAAATTTAATCCCACTTACCGATTCTGCTGTATGACAGGGTGCAAATTTCTTGCTCTCTTAAAATAATCCCGAATAACTGGTGTTAAGCACTTGTCCAAGATGCCAGCGTAAATTGGGGCATTAACAGTGCCTCTAATAAATTTGAAGCGTCCAATCCCTTTGCTTGATATGTTTCCCTAAACCGTTTGTCCCGCTGGTAATTTCACGTTAGGCGATATGTAATCTGGATGAAATGCTTTGTTCTTTCTTCGCCGAACACATCGCTTACCATCAGATCCACATAGGTTGAATTTTGATTCACTTGAGAAAATTACTGAGTTCCATTGATTATTATGTCCATGAAACATATTATTTTGGCCATGAAAGTAGCTTCTGCTCAATTTTTTTTGTAAGTAATGGCTTTTTCTCCACCCGATGGGCAAGCAGACCACACTTTACAAGCCATCTTTGTACAGTTCGTGCCCTTAAACTAACACCACGGGTAATCTCAAATTAAATTTTTAAGTCAGGAGCACTTGCATGACAATTATTGAGATACATCCGTTTCAAATATCGACCCTGAGACTTTGTGGTTACTTTTTTTCTTCCTGGTACAGCTCTTCTTTGAACATCGCCAGTTTCACGTTCAAATTTAAGCATTCTCGAAACAGTAGATTGATTATAACTTTTTTTTTTGAGCAATAACACGTGTAGAATATCCTTCTTTAGCTGAAGCAACTGCAAACGCTTTTTTTTCTCATCGTCAATGGACCTTATTCACGGAATGGCAACGGTCTTCGTTTGCGGGTATTACATCCAGTTTCCACAATCTTGATTGGTTCCAAATCTTAAATTTCGTCTGCTAGGCTCGGTCAATACCCGCAATGACGTCACATGAATAAGGTCCTCAACCAAAAACAAACCGAAAGCACGTTTCCTCACCTTTGGCGAGATATTTATATCTTTTGGGTGATGAAATACTCTGGGAGCAATGTATGATGCATTCGGGATGTACACTCACCTCCTACGTTGCTTTAAAGCAACTAAGAGAATTTTATGTACACAAAATCACGTGTTTACATTGCACAATGTTTGTTTTTCTAGGTGATGCAGTTTTCTTGTCCGATACTGTATATATATGTTACGGCCAAAGCCCGAAGTTGGCCAGTTCGCGAAGTGGCCAGTATCACCGCAAAATGATCGGCCAATGTCTGATCTTTCCTTGATTTCGGGGTTTGGCCAGCCAGTTCACGAAGTGGCTTGGGGCGATCGGCCAAAGTAAGAAGAAAAACGTCATTAGAAAATGTTGTACGTTTTTATACCGTAATGCTAATGATAATCACATCATAGCTGCAACGGAGGAGTTTTTCGTCGAATCCGCCCCTCTTAGGTGCCTGCACTACAAAAAATAAAATGTTGTTTCTACAGTATAATACTGAAAGCACACTGCAAAAACCGAACTGTTGTATTTACAGTTTTATACTGGCAGCCAAAGTTCCACTTTAAAACTGTAAACTGCACAAAAATAAACTAAAACTAGTAATTTTAGTTTCTTACTGTAAACTTAGCAATTTTACAGTTTATTGCCGTTAAATTTAGCTGCATTATACTGTAAAAACAACAGTACCGTCAGCTGGGGTAACATTGGCCCAAATCTAAAGATTTGTAATAGTTTTATCGGCGATATGTCTTTTGACATTGATTATATTAATTTTCAATACATCTTACTGTGTAAACAAACCTTGTATCATTAAATTAAAACCATATTGAGACCTCTCAATCATTTTGCAATATTATACTGCATTTTTTTAATGTTTGGGCCAAAGTTGCCTTGAATTGGGGAAACTTTGTCCCATACTTTTAAACCATATAAAACCTGCGATTAGTATAGGTTGGGCTAAAGTTAGACAAGATAAAATTACCACCAGACACATTAGTTTGTTGTTTTGCCCGCTTTTAATTCAAAAACATCCATGAAATGGGTAGAAATAGGAATAAATGAAACAAACTTCATTTTAGGGAAAAATATTGTATTGTACAAAAATAAAAATCCAATTCAATTACAGGGAACCCATAGTCTGCAATTTTTATTAAATGTTGTTCGAAAACATGCTCTTCTTCATCACTAAAGATTCTTGCACGTCCCACATTTTTTGAATGAATCCCTTTAAGTTTGTTTTTTATTGTAGACCTAGGTATATTATACATGTTTTCTGCAGCTCTTTGGGTTAAGGCACCAGACTTAATAGCCTCTAAACACTCCTTTAACACTTCTGGTTTGTAATTGGCCTAATTTCTGGTATTAAGAGGTTTTATCCGATTTCTCGGCATTTTTCCTGAAAAAAATCCAGTGTGCTTAAAATAAAAAGCTAAAAACTAGTGCTTAAAATAATAATAAAAATATTTTAAGTGGTTTTGTTAAACAACTGCTTATAAAATAGGTATCAATCAAGTTTTATATCGAAAAAATTGTACCTTGGGGTAACTTTAGGACAGCCACCATCTTGGGCCAAAGTTACCCCAGCTCTGGGCCAAAATTGTCATGAAATAATAAAATCGAATTATTTTGTAAATAACAAAGGTAACAGCATTATTACACCAAAAATACTTGAAACAATTGCATATATGATATCGTTATACACTTACCTACAAGTAGCTCTTCAAGAATTAGCGTTCACAAGTAAAAGTTGAGAGACAACAAATTTTACCACTTTCTCAAAGTGAAGATGGAGCAGCACTAGAGTGAATATGAAATATAGAAATAACCTCCACTTCATGAACAGTAAAGCCAGTGGTGCTACCTATCCAGTAAGGCATTGTCTGGGCCGATAACTCATCATTATGATTACAATACGGGACAACAAAACTTTTTCTAACTTTGGGCCAATGTTACCCTCAAAGGGCCAATGTTACCCCAGCTGACGGTATAACACTTGCAGCAGAGGTTCCAGTTTAAAACTTTAAAATGCATGTTAATAAACTGTAAAATTGTGTAAAATTATCAATTTTACTATTTATTACCATAAAATTAACTGTATTATACCGTTAACACAACAATATAATACTAGCAGCGGAGGTCCCAGTTTAAAACTGTAAAATGCGCAGTAATAAACTAAAACTATCAATTTTACAGTTTCTTACTGTAAAATTTCGAAAAATTAGCTGTACTATACTCTTAAATCAACATTTATTTTTTACAGTACAGTATCGTCCTTCGGAACTAAGGTCAAGGAGGTACGGTGGCCAGGAGCGGATTCAGGGGTTGGTTAAAGGGTCAGCTGACCCCCTGTGATTAAAAAAAAATTATCAGTAGCGGAGTCATTACCAATCTTTCTTTCAATCAATGAAATATTTTACACATGTATTAATAATGAGCAAAAAATATTAAATAATATTTGCTTGAAGAATTTTACAATTCCAATATTCGCGTTGCATGTTGACAATTTGTAAATTTCATATTTATAGTTCTCCTAACAGTAAATTTTTGTCAGAATAAAGTTGTAGTTAATTTAGTTGAATATTATAAAAATATTACTTGCTGTGCAGTATTGTATGTGGTTTTGAAGAAAGTTTAAATTTTACATACTTCGTTTTCTTTCCACTGAACTGATACTTTTAAAAGTTAAAAAACTGTAATTCCTCGTAATATGGCTCTCGTAGGGGGAAAAGAAAAATACACGATGTATCCGAAAACACGATATAACCGAGGCCATAAAAATAACGATTTAATCAACGTACAAATAACTGACATGTGTACCTAGAAAAAGATTAGCATATTATCATATGAGGACGATTTTCATACTGTAAGCACAGAAGAAAATTTGTTTACCCACTGTTGTCAAAAAAATGGTTTAAAATATTTATTGTTTTAAACTGCAATGCAAATAGAAAATTGCTTAAACTGCAACGAATTTATTTCATCTGTAAGGGAAACATACTAGTTTTTTTCTTTGATTAAAAAATAATGCATTTTTTCTGAGAAATATCACTTGTTTTCGAAGGTGTTATGTGTGAAGCGATTTTTTCATTTTCTTTTCTTTTAATTCATTTTTTTCGCGAGCCAAAGAAAAAGCACGATATATCTGAATATGCGATCTAACGAAGATTACTGTACTTGCAACTGAAACTTGTCCCCCCCCCCCTTATAAAATTTCCGGATCCGCTCCTGACGATGGCTCTAGGTAGGCTGTAGTCTGAAGAAAGAAGTTTTAGTTAGTAAGGATCTCACAGTACCAGAAAACTCCTGGTCTATTATGAAAATTTCATCTCCCTTGGAGAAAACAAATAAAATAACCAACAAAAGAATTATTTGTCTTACTTTAGCATATCGAACATTGGCCAGGGAGTTCCGGCCACTTCCCGAAGTGGCCGGCCAAATTCATTTCCAGTACATCGAACATTGGCCAAGCGACCTGGCCAATGTGCGAAGTGGCCGGCCAATTCGTGAACTGGCCAGACTTCGGACTTTGGCCGTAACATATATACGCAGGCTGAATCGCACATTCCAGTCGAAAATGACTATTCGATCAACATAAGTAAGTATAAGTGCTTTGATTGTTTACCTGTAATTTCCTCTTAAATTGTTAAGGTTGCTTTCCTATAAACTATCTTTAAATTAACTAAAATGGATAAATACTCTGATACATATACTTTTATCTCTATGTTTGCCTACATATAGCACTCCTTGAGATAAAAATTTTGAGTGCTGCACTCATTGTAAATGACTTAGTACCCTTAAGCGGGCCATTAATAGCATATTTGCTTTACTGAACATTATTTTCCCCACTCTCCAGAAATTAAGTTCATTAATTACACAGAAATTTTTCAGGTAGCAGATATGACAACTTTTATAAAGAAAAAAATTAATTGAAGCATAAAATGTATCTCTATTTTTATCTCTACTATTTTATCTCTAATGACAGAACATTTTAAAAAGCATCTACATACTTAAATGTTTATACTGTCTATATTGCAATCGGTATGCCAGAATTTTTGCGTGTCCCAAGAATAAAAACGTTATAAATACTAATGTTTCTTAGAAATAACTGCGCGCTTTATAGAGTTAGTCATTCATTCGTTAAAATAATTCAGTATACTTCAATAAATTTAAAAAATCCCCGCCGCCGTCATAACTTTCTCTTGTGACACAATCAGTAATCTTTTGACGGACCGAAAATACAGTCGTGATTACTGATATGCTATATGCACGCAATGGCCTAGTGTGGAATAATGAATCGATGACCTATTTACAGCGCCACTTAGCTTTTACCGGCAGCAAAACAATCATCTGTACGTAGAGTATAGAACTTCAAAGCACATAAACATCAGATTTCTTGAATGAAGCCAACTTGAATTTTGCATAAAGTATTTTTTTTTTTTTTTAATAGCTAAAAAACGTTTTTTTTTTTTAAATAGCAAACCATTACTTAAGTTTTTAGATGTTAATGCTAAGAATTTTTAGTTTTACTTATTCCTAGGGTCCAAAAAACTTCGGCCTTTATTTCACCCGAGCACATAATAATAATAACGGTAACAATAATGATAAAACTTTTGTGGTCAATTCGAGAATCTTTCAAAAGTAAAGTTGCATTGATTTTTTCTATAAACTTTGAAAAATAATTTGTTGGATGTGGGAAAATTTTCCTGGTTCCTAAGATTTAATAATTTTCCGTCTCCGTTCATTGCTGATGTGATATAAGATACGGCGTAATTATTAAAATAGTGCACCACAAGACAAATATATCTTACAGCAAATAAAGCTTGCAGCAGTTGAACTAGTTCTTTGGAGACTTGTAAAACTAAGAAATTTCGCTAGTTTCTAGAAAAATGCTGTATTTTTCTGTTTGCATACATGCAATTAAGAACAATTGCAAGAAAAAAAAGACAAACTCATAAGAACTAAAGAAAAATCTGAAAAAAGTAGAAGTAAATATATAAATATAAAACATTGAAAACGTAATTTACTTAAATTATTAACGCAAGAACATGCAAAAAAGAGTGAAGAAAAAGGTGAGAAAAATTAAGTTATCTTAGTGAAATCAGACAAAAGAAATGCGCTACGCGTGTTTTTAGGGTAACGTCGCCTAATATAACGGTACTTTCTAATATGGGGTACTTGCATTTTATTTTCAAAATAATACATGCTGCGGAGAATGTCACAAGTAGCTGTCTAAGAGCTGATACTTTGTGTTGTAACCAGAAACAGTTTTTGTGCTGCAACTGTAGAGATTTACGTGCTCTATTGCAAAAAAAAAAAAATCGATGTACCAAGAAGTAACAGAATGAAACAAAATTTTACATACGTGCAGAGCATTGATATAAGAAAGAGATTTCAAAACGTAAGAAAAATTATCATTTATTACAGGAAAAAACGCAACTGGATTTAGGTTATATTATCCTGCTAGGCTACCTGCAGCAAGATCTCACAAGTCAATACTGGCAAGGATTAAGGTTTAAAAGTGCCAAAAGATGTGATATGTCTTTGCGTTCCACATTTACTGTAAAAGTGCCAGTAAAGTAAGTCGATCATTAATGAAAAAGCATTCATGAAAAAGCTACACCATACTTTTTAATATTTGACTGATAGTACTTTTTAGCTAATAATTTCCTTTCAAAATATGCCCGAGCAAAATATGCCTTGATTTCACTGAAATTTCATTGCAGCCTTCAAGCACTGCAATGAAATTTCAGTGAAATCAAGGAGTTTCAAAAATGATAAAATGTAATTTTTCGGGGATGAACATTGGTCCAGAAATGCATCAAGGTAATCTACGAGCTAGTACGATAACAGTAAAGTCAATGAAAAAGCTTTCAGCTGGCGCCCGAGACCCAATTGGGCGTTGTCCATAAATGAAAGGTAATTGCCCTCAACTACTCTTCTTGTGTAGATGGAAAGTGTTAAAAAGTGAAAACTGAAAGAGTGTCCATTTTCGACAAAGTATATTTCCACTATATTCAATTTTGAGTCATCCGTTTATCGGTTTTATAATGTAAAACTTTTTCTTTTCTTTTCTTTGCTAACTTTATCGTCACTTTCACTCTACTTGTGTGTGTAATTAAAGAAACAAAACAAATAATAAGACCAATAAAACCATCTCTAGATGTTTATACCTGTTTTGACATTGGAATGGTAGAAAAATGACGACAAGGGATCGCTTACAACGGAACCTTAGTAATTCGAGCTAATTGCAGCCTTTGTCTTCTCAAATGTGAGAATTTCCGGATTTTTCGAAGTAAGATGCAAAGATAAAAAAATCTTGTAGAAAAATAATAAATTTTCTACTTGAAAACACATTCCAAAATAAGTGAAAAGTGATTTTAAAAAAAAGGTGAAAATGAGAAATTATCATGTAGGACAGTAAGTGGTGTAGTAAAAAATAGTGAGTAAATTTTGATTATCGAGGATTTTCTTCGGTTAAGTGCTGCTATTTCGAGATAGTATATTAAACTACTATTTAATTCACTAACGATTCCTTGCTTCATGGGTTCAATACGCGTTCTGGGAAGCAATCTTTGTTTTTGATTTTTAAAGAAAATTATTCAAGTAAGTTTACGAAAATGTGTATTAGTTACCCAAAAGAGCGTTGTACAATAAAACTAAAAATAATGTTAACTAAAAATTGATTCTATTTATACAATGCCCCTTTTTTATCTGATACTGTTAATAGCCGAAAGACATTTTCTCCAATATGGCGCGCCGATTTGCATAAAAAAGAGTTCTTTAAGAATAAATTGTGTTTACTTCCTTTTGGTAATTTCACTAAAAATTAAATGTTCCATTGGAGTGAATTTTGGAAGGATTGGAGACTTGGGTTGAACTTTTATAGAAATGCTTCTGAAAGTAACCGAATTTAGCACAGTGCCAATAAGATTTCCGCTTCTCCCAAAAAGAAATTTTCAAGGTCAACTCTCATGTAATCGGAGCTGTACTGCACATTTTCTGTGTTAACTTATTTATTCTCCATAAAAAAAACACTCGAGAACAGTGATCAACAACAGCAAGGTTCAAATTCAGTTTTAGAAACAAAAACCAGAAGTTCTGGGGGAGTTTGAAGGGAAAGAAATTAGGTTTTGAAACTACTTTTATCAAGTCAAAATTGGTATTTCCTAATTTTTTTAACATGAGTGCTTAATATATTGCATTTACTTAAATATGTTTAAACATTCTAAATACATAGTTAGGAAGCCTAACTTTCACAATAAAAAAATAGGTGGTGGGGGGGGGGGGGAGGGAGAGAGATACATAAAAATCTACAAATGCGTGTATACAATAGAAACTAATTAATCTGGACTAATAGGTGATTCAGATCGCCCGAATTAAATAAAATAACCTATAAACTAGGGTAAGAGAAATAAACAAACTACTGTACGCATTTTGAATTCCAAGAAAATGAAATACAAAACAATTAGAGAAAGTTACAAAATGAAATACAATACAAAAATGTGGAAAATAGCCAACAAAAATGCATTACTGATCTAACTCATTCTTTTCTTATACAGTATATATATCTAGATAGCTGTCTGGATTAAGCAAAGTCGTACGGACTAATAAGCGTTTGTGTATATTGTATATGTAGTGCTGTAGGTGGAGAAAAAATATTCGGGGGGAACGCACCTTTTTATATGGTAGATGTTACAATTGACAAATTTTCCCTAGGCCCATAAAATTCAGTTTAGATTACATATGCCATATTCAGCTCAAAAAAATTCTTAAAAAGTGGTTTGAAACCAGTTTCCATTAAATTTGAGATATTTACAATTTTTCATGATGATAAAAAACAAATCTTTCCAGGAGCAGCATTCCTCCATTCTCTGCCCCCCCCCCCCCACTCTTTTAGAAACATGTTTAGATCTTTGGTAAAATTTGGGGAAGGGATAGGGTTCCAAAATCTAAGGCTCCAAATGCATAATTTTGTATGATACTAAGGGTAGTCCAGGGCTCTTCCCTCAGAATTTTTTTTTTAATTAGCATTCCCAAAAATCATTTGTAGGCCGTCTTTGATAGCATTAGGAGAAGGAATGATATCCAAAAAAACTTCTTCGGAGTTTTTCGAAATTAAATTCCCAAAAACCCAGTTTCAGACTACATCTGTGGTGTTGTTATTAGATAGACATGGGAGATACGGAGACGGCAATAAAAGTCGTATTGCTTCTTTAACTGGAAAAAAAGAGAAAGTTGATACGTTTTAAGTGACTGCCATAGAGGAAAAGTTTGGAGCCTTAAACTAGAAATGAAGGAGTTTTGAGGAGTCAGAACCGAAATGCAAGAGTTTAAAGAGCCCTTCAAAAAAATTTCTGAAATAAAGGAGTATTTGAGGAGTTTTAATACTAGATTGCCCAATTAGTCATTTTGGCTGCTTGGGAAATTTCGATTTTTATATATATTTACCGAAAATAAAGGAATGGAGGGCTGATATAACTATAATAATTAATGAACGCATTTATATGTTGTATAAAAAGTCATAAAATTCTAAGACATTGTGACATTAAAAACAAAATTGTTTTGCTAATTGAAATTAAAAAGCAGTCAAAATGACTGCTGAGGAAATCTAGTGTTAAATTAACGTACGAACCCTGAGCATACATAATACAACCAGAAGTCTGAAAGCAAAAACCTAAAACTCAAAAAAAAAAAAAAAACATCTTAACTTAATTATGACGCTCTGATACGTTTTATTAAAACTTGTATCTTACTAAATGTAGTACATTTTCAATCTCTTATCGGGGCCATTTCACATTAAATTACAGCTGTTTTTTCCCCCGTTTTTTAAATAGCGCTTTATAGAGAAAAATTTCAAATTATTACTTTTGGCCTAGCATAAACAGCCATAATCAGCTAAAGGTGTCGAAAGTTTTGTATCAATTTTGATTGAAACTTTTAAACTCACTTGTTGAGCAAAATTGAAAAATTAAATGAAATTACACATACACTATACACCCTAATATACAATATCTGAAATCCCTTCTCAAACTACATTCTCTCGTTCGTAACTTTCTTTCCTTTGAAAGGTCAAGTTTTCAGATTATTTCGATTCAATGAGATTGCCAAAAGTTGACACCCCCACCATGGAAAAAAAGCTCTTGTACACTTAATACATGAAAAGGAAAGGAATGAACTATAAGGTTACATTTGTGTTGGAAAACTAAAGTAGGAAATTTAATGAATTCGGTATTTTCAAAATGATATGATGATTCAAAAAAGAAAAGAACAGCTCTCATTTAAGAAATTTTGGCACATCTTTCGTTTGCCAAGTATTATAATAATTCCGAACAACTGCGTTATCTTGAAGGTTATTTTTCTTTATATAGTTGAAATTCATCCAACTAAGGCTTATGAATTATTAATGACAAGTCATGTAGGGACTGAAAAAAAATTCGAATAAATGATTAGAATACTAGAAAACAAACTCATGTCGAATAAGTGATGTAAAATTTTATAAAGAAACATCAATACAGAAAGACTTGGTAAAAAATATTTAAAATCGAATAAAAGCAAAATCATCAGTCGCTAAGAAAATCAATATATTTTTTCGGATATTAAATCGACTTTTAATCATTTAATGAAGTCTGAGATTTTCCAAAATCGTGCCAAAACATAGAGAACCGAATAATGAACTTAATGATTTTCTTATAAATGCAACAGAAAAGAGATTTGAAAAACTAAGTTACTGTTAAAAATAGACTTATTGTTTCGGAGAACACCTGGCTGATATCGATTGACAAAGGGGCAATATCATTATTCTTCGGATATTTTTGTCTCCCACTCTACTTCAAAGAAAGAACTAATAGCTAATATCTATTCTTCACTCCTTAAGAAACGAAGGATATTAGAAAATAATGCTACAGAATACCTTTGTCATGAACTAGTTATTTATTTGTTTTTATTTTCAGGATTGACCTGAGTATGTTAAAAAGCTACATAATATACTTTTCCAGAAAAAATTGCTCATTTAGAATCAGTTGCGGTAAGAGGAAACATGGGGTGGATTGAAACAACTGTATTAGAATTTTTGAACTTAAATTGATGGACAGTGAAGACTGGGTAACATATAGAGGACATTCTGAGAGTTTTGAGTGTTTCTAAAGAATATTGTAGGGGTCGTCATTATCTGAAGATGACCTTGTGGAAAAAGTTTTTTTTTAGTGTTTAGTTATCTTATTTTCCTCTCCAGCAGGTCTAGAAATGGAAACGGTCTCATTTATTATTATTGAAGTGAAAACTTCTTTAGTCACGTTGGGCATTTTTTGAGATGGAAAAAAAAAAAACAATTGAACACGCTACAGTTACCGTTATCGACACTTTGAAGTGAAAACTTCTTTTGGCACGTTTGGTATTTTTTGAGGTGGGAAAAACGAATTGAACTCGCGACACTATTACCGTTACCATTACCAACACCTCTTTCTACAAATATGTACTAGTTATTGGTCTCCGTATAGTTATTGGCCTCCGTATAGTTATTGGCCTCCATATAGTTTTTGGAAATTTTAACTTAGGCCATTTTAGCTGTACGATTGAAGAAATTTCTCAGATTCCGGAATTTTCTTAAGAGCAAGAATCTGAGAGAGTGTCACGCCTGTGATTCATGGTGTCTCAGATTTGTTCCAAAAAATTACCAAATGTTTATCATCTTATGGAAAGACCAAATCCAGAATGTTTTGTTCTAAAGTTGAGTTGTTCAGTTTTTATGGATCCCTAAAGGTGAAGGTGCGGCATCAAAAATTAAGCGGATTTTCAAGACATGGAAGTTGCTGTGAGCCAAAACTCTTACCAGGAGCTGTTGAACTCCAATTTTCTTTTTGTATATGGAATACAGAAGGTTCAAACTTTACAAAATGAATGTTAAATTCGAGGTGAGTTGTTGCCGTAAGGTCAGTGAAGGCCCTCAAAACAAGGCATTTTTGACGTTTTTTAGCATTTTTGAGGTCCAGAAACAGCTTGTACATTTCAGTTGCCACGGCAAAAGTAGTGTCGTTTGAAAGGCCAGTGTAAGCACTTTAAAATAATGTATACACAAATGAGGAAAGTTCAACGTGCTTTTAGTTGCGTAAGGCCGAAATATGAAAAATGTCATATTTTTCCGATATTCAAGCGGTCATAACTTCCTCTGCCAACAACATATTGAAATATTTTTTTTGCCAATGTCATTCTCTATTCTTTGTCTTAACAGAACAGTTGATTTCTTTGAGGCGAAATGTGAAAAAAATTTTTACAAAAAATGCACAGAAAAAATACATTTTTTGTAAAAAAAAAATTCACATTTCGCCTCAAAGGACTCAACTGTTCTGTTAAGACAAAGAATAGAGAATGACATTGGCAAAAAAAATATTTCAATTTGTTGTTGGCAGAGGAAGTTATGACAGTTTGAATATCGGTAAAATTTGACATTTTTCATATTTCGGCCTTACGCAACTAAAAGCACGTTGAACTTTCCTCGGTTGTTTATACATTATTTTAAAGTGCTTACACTGGTCTTTCAAACGACACTACTTTTGCCGTGCCAACTGAAATGTATTAAGCTGTTTTTGGACCTCAAAAACGCTGAAAAACGTCAAAAATGCCTTGTTTTGAGGGCCTTCACTGACCTCGCGGCAACAACTTACCTCAAATTTAACATTCATTTTGTAAAGTTTCAACCTTCTATATTCCATATATAAAAAGAAAATTGGAGTTCAACAGTTCCTGGTAAGAGTTTTTGCTCATAGCAACTTCTATGTCTTGAAAATCCGCTTAGTTTTTGATGCCGCACCTTCACCTTCAGGGATCCATAAAAACTAAACAACTCAACTTTAGAACAAAACATTCTGGATTTGGTCTTTCCATAAGATAATAAACAGTTGGTAATTTTTTGGAAAAAATCTGAGAGCTCATGAATCACCTCATAATTCTAGGCATGACAGTTTCTCAGATTCTTGCTCTTAATTCTTCTGCTTTGAAATGCCTGACTTTAATATTAAGTCATGCGTTCTTTTTAAAATAACATACATTTTACTCAAATATGGCGCGCTTTGTTTGGTGAATACGAACTTAAATTTCTTAAAGATAGAAACATGAGCAACTAAAGATCCTTTAGTTTGTTAGAATGAACTCGAATCATTTCCCCCCCCCCCCCCCAAAAAAAAAACAATTAGCACTTAGTCTTGAAATTATTTTTTTTATTATTATTACCATGATAATTATTTTGAAATTCATTTCTACTGATATATTACCGCGTAAGTCTCCCAATATTTGCGAACGTAACCATAAAAAAAAATAAATGAATAAATAAAGGGAGAAATTGACAGCAGTAATTGATGTAGGATATCAGAAATTTAGTTTTGAAACAATTAGTTAAAAAAACTATTAATAGTGTTTTTTTCATTCGTTTGGTTATTTCAATCAAAGAAACAAAAAAAAAAGAAAAGAGGGAAAAAAGAAAAGAAAAAAAAACAGAAAAAGAAAATAAAAGATAGAATGAAATATAAAAAGTTTAAAGCAAAACTTTTCTCTCATTAGACAGTAGCTTCGCTAAGGGTGGGGGGGGGGGGGGGACACCCCGGATGTTACCCGTCAGGGGGGTGAAAACCGAAATGTATTTTTGAGTTTATGAAAAATTTCAATACTTCAATTTTTGCCCCCAATGCTTCGAATTCCAGTTTCTCTAGCAAATCTAGTAGCATCATGGGGAGGTCGAGCCCTCTGAAGTGTGACACTGAAAGGGATTTAGAAACTTATGGATATGCATATACGAATGAAACTTGCATATACGAATGAAATCTTAAAATTTCTTTGAAAGAAATAAACTAAGAGACAATGGGAAAAATTGTTTTCAACGAAAAACAGCACGTATGTGGCAAGTTTTATATAAAATGAGTTCATATTATTTATATTTGTCTTTTGCAAATTTGCTAATTAAAATTTTCATTATGTATAACATAGATAATAACAAACTGTTTATGAACGTTATACGTGTATGTGTGTATTTTATTTTTACATGAAATGTTCAACAAGTTTTTTTTTCGAATTCTTTTTTTTTTTTTTTTTTTTGAGAATGGGGGAAAAAATCGGTTGGGGGGCATCATGAACTACCGCCCCGGGTGACACCCTTGCTTGCTAAGCCACTGCATTAGGCACATAGTATGTTGCAATATCTGCGTTCTAGCTGTAAAATTTAGTTTTGATGTGCACTGTGCAGTAACCCCTCGTATATCACGCTTGTCGGAAGACAACAAAATAGTGCGAAAAATTAGGAAACGCGAAATAACAGAGGTCATAAAAAGTAACGATTCAATGAACGTACAAATAAATGACATGTGCACCTGCAAGAACATTGGTTTATCTTCATGTTCGGACGATTTTCTTAACAAAAAGAAAAGAAAATTAGGTAAACAATTGCTCTTTGAAAATTTGAAAAAAAAAAAGTAATTTAAAATATTTCTAATTTTTTATCTTAAATAACGAATTGGAAGTTGCAGCTTTACCTGCAATAAATTTACAGGTGTGGAAAACATACCAGATTTGTTCATAGATTCAAGAGAACATACCTTTTCTAATAATTAAACTTTTTTTTGTGATGTCCAATATGAAAACATTTTTTTTTTTTTTTAAATATGCATACTTTTTCGGGAGACACAGGAAAAGAGCGATATATCTGAATAAGCGATACGACGAGGCGCGAAGTAACGAGGGGTTGCATGAGTTACTTCACGGCAAGAAGGGTAACCGTACGGTGTAAGCACATTTACAGAGAAATACTCTCCGTTTAAGGTTGTCATATTTGCTTCACTTATTGTTATACTTAGAAATAAAAAATGAAAACAAATATTAAATGAATAAGTGCTTAAAAATGTTTTATACACCACTCAATAATATATTTCGCACAGTTCCGGAAGGTTTTTGTTTTAGCGAAGTGAATTAGAGAGAAAATCTCGTTAAAGAGTAAACTTTGGTAACCTCCAACTCAGATTAATTTGGAACAATATACGTAGATAATTCTCTATGTAACGAAGTTTTATAACAGCAAAAGGATTTTGTTGGTCCCTTGAACCTGGTTGAAACGAGATTTGATTGTACTTACTGCTTTAAGTAATTATTTTTATCAGAGAGTGAAAAATTTCAGCTTGAATTCTAAAAAAGTCCCCCCCCCCCCTTTCCCGCTTATAATAAAGTATGAAATGGTTTCAAGAATATGATTAATCATGAGATTATACTTAAAAACAAATAAAAATCAATTTCTTTCTGGTCATTAATGTATAATTCTTTTGTAAACACATCACATAGCTAACAATAGCAAAACTTTATTTGCCCACGTACAATTCTTAACACAAAAAACCTTTACACAGAAATAGTTTTGAAACATGGAATAAGAAAAATATTATTCTTTAAATAAAGGTCCTTAACTTTTTATTGTATTTAATGTACTTTTATAGTTGTTAACGCACTATGTATACATTTTGAATTAATAATAAGAGTTCATTTACTAAACACAAACTGCTAGTGAAATTATATGTTTAATATCTACTACCTAATAGCAGAAATTGCGATTTTATGTGACATGAATTTTTAATAAATAAAAGGTGGCAATCACATTTTTGCAGAATGAACATTTCAAGGAAGACATGAATTGACAATTGAATAGGTGAAAGACGTATTTAATTATAAAATGAAAACATGATATTTATATTGACGGATTTTAAACATTTCAATATTTTATTTGGTTTTTGGTATGTTTACAAATGGCACTTCAACATGTTTAATTAAACAATTCTCAGTCGCATTTTTAATCTTTTTGCCTCTGCAGGGACCCATTGGAAATTTCAAATAACTCTATAGAATAGATCTGAATAAAAATAGAGTAGCTTTTTTTGCATTTTGAATAAATATTTCAGTAGCATGGGGACATTTTTCTCAGATTGACGAATGAAACATGTTCGATACGCATTTTCAAATGATCCTATTGGATAAATCTAAGTAAAAGTAACTTAGTTACTTTTTTAAAGTAATATTGTTTTGTGCAGGGTTATTTAAAATATAGATTAGTTTTTTCATACATTTTCACTATCGAATGATATGCTTAATTAATCATATTATTATCATATGTGATAATACATATGATAATATCATCTAGCAAATTTTCAAGTAATTGTTAGTTTTAAAACATCATTAGAAAATTAAATTAAAATATTTCTCCAATAACCCTTTCTTACAAACTTCTTATAATTCATCTCAGCTCTTCAAGAGAACTGAGTTTTAACAAAATAAAATCAACTTGATTGAAAAAACTGAAAATAATTGTATTAATTACTCCCATTGTTATACTGATTACCAATAATTCAACAGAACATTTTTTGTTAACGCATAAGCAAAAAGATTCAAACCACCTATTTTTACTCATTTCTTAATATTTACTATATATATATACAGGGTGTCCACTCCAATCGTGGACCAATAGCTAATTTCTAAACTGTTAGAGATAAGCATATAGTTTATTTAGGAAAAAATCTCCAAATTTCGAAAGGAATTTTGAGTCTATTCAATGTTTTTCAAAAAATCAAATTTTGAAAGAGTTATGAAAGTTAAATTTTTATACAGCCCCCCAGTCCTATCAATCATATTTAGTAAAACATGCTTGACACTGTAACATTTAAAACTTTAAAAAAATCACTGTTCTACGACAAAAATTGACCGAGTTATGAAGTTTTGAAAAATCAAGATTTTACATTATTTCATGACGTCATCGAGAGATTGCTTAAGGGACCGGATGAGAAATCCTTCAAAATCTTGATTTTTCAAAACGTCATAACTCGGTCAATTTTTGTCGTAGAACATTGATTTTTCTTAAGTTTTAAACGTTACAGTGTCAAGAATGTTTTACTAAATATGATTGATAGGACTGGGGGGCTGTATAAAAATTTAAATTTCGTAACTCTTTCAAAATTTGATTTTTTGAAAAACATTGAATAGACCCAAAATTCCTTTCAAAATTTGGAGATTATTTCCTAAATCAACTATATGCTTATCTCTAACGGTTTAGAAATTAGCTATTGGTCCACGATTGGAGTGGACACCCTGTATATATATTTCAAGTTTCGTACGTTATTTTGCTTGATTTTCAATAGAATTTCTTGCAGATTACATAATGGATTTTCAGAAAGATTCCATATTAACGGTATGTCATCGTGGTTACATTTTCATTACAAAGTGATCTGAAAACATTTCCTATCAGTTATCAATACTTCGTTCAAAATTCAATAACTAGAAATCAGTTCATTTCTAAAGAGATATTTTAGACCGAAGAAATGAAAAAAATAATAATAACTTTTTCAAAGATCTAATAAACAAAGTTATAGTTTCAGAAATTTAAATTAAGCTTATGGGAGGAGCAATCAAAATTTTTGAAGTTGTTATTGTAAACAGCGTGACATCGCAATTTTAAAGAAAAAACACAAAAACTACACAAGAAGTGAGATAAAAGATCTACGTTTCATGAATCACATAATAAAACAGAATGGTGTTTTAGGAAGTTTAAAACCACTTATATGCTTACCAAATTTTAAAACGTGTTATATTTCTTTTGTAACAAACAGCGGATCGCATAGTCGCAAAGCAAAAAGAACAACTTTCTTCCTATTGCTTCATTGTTAAACAGTGTGAAAGGCACTGACCTGAAAATTGCTGGGAGTGTTAAACACAGCTACTGGCTCATTTATCAAACCAACAGCAGCAGTTGTGAGTCGACCGCCATGCACTAAGTGCCAACAACGATTGCGTCAGGGCAAGAGAAGCCGCCAGAGGGCAGCATAGTGGCAACTGATTCAGAAAACGGCTTTCGTCGTAAAACAGGGTCAAAATATTCTCCTGATTTTGAGAAACAATTTATGAGTCTAAAACAAACGCGAGAGAGGGGTATTCGGACCGAACTTATAAATGGATAGTCAGCCGCCAAATGTTTTTCTGCTAGTTATATTCAATCCACATAGAAACTTTAAAAATGTGTATTTTTATTAACAGGACTCGGTACTTTGTGATGCGTAATTCTTTTAAATATTCGCATATAAAGTTTCGAATTACAGAAAAATATAACTTTCCAGGAATCGAGTATCTAAAATAATTTAACGCATTTTTTTGTCATGCAGACGAGTATTAGTGGTTGTCATTTATGTGTTAATGTGAACTGTATATGGGTGATTCTACAAAAATGGGAATATTTCTAACATGTAGATTTCAAAAAATTAATTTAAAATTAAAAATCTGAAAAAAATCAGCAAAGCACTTCATAAGTTACATAATTAAAATAGAATATCAGCAGAGCTTAAATAATTGTATTTTATTGTATTTTTGGATTTTTATTTTTTGAAGGCATATGTGAATGATAAAAAGGGCATGTGAATGACACAATGGGTATGTGAATATAACACAGTAAGTATGTGAATAACACTAACACAATAGGTATATTAATGAAATTTTTTAACCAGTAAATTGTTAGACATAATTTTTAAACATTGTACTGTTATAGTTTGGCTTTTGATTCATCCACGTGTCTTATATTGGGGCATGTGAATGACAATAGAAAAAGGGCATGTGAATGACAAAACACAAGTAATTGGGTTCTCAAAAAGTCATATCTGAATATTTTTCGGCTTTACTTCGAATTAGAACCCACAAATGTAAGCCTTAGGATTATTTATTATCAAAATTTATTTACATGTACATTTTACATGCATTCTGTGGGGCATGTTAATGACAAAGATAAAAAACACTTGCCTTGAAAGTTGAGTTTAGCTTGCGTTTTTTCAAAAAGTAATTGCAGAACAGCAAAATTAATCCTCAGCCAGGAATAACAAAGTTCCATGCTTTATTTTAAGATGTGTTGCCAGATTTTGAAATAAAACATTTCAGAGAAAAATATCTATACTTTTTAGACATGTGGATGGCTGATAATCGCTGGGACAAAGTTTAGATTAACTTTTAGAGATATTACTTTCATATTATTTTGCTTTTTTTGTGATTTACATCTTGCACACATTCATATTTATAAATAAAAACTCTTGAAAAAAAAATCACTTATTTTTTTTAAATCTATATTCCATTGATTGTGAAAATTGCACCTATGGGACAGGGCATGTGGATGACATTTCAATCTAATATCCTTTTTTTAAAATGAATAATAATTAAATATTGACATTGTTGATAACGAAAATTATAGAACAAAAGACGCATAAAAATATTCCCAAAATAGTTTTTTATTAAATTAAAAACAAAAAGGGCAATCAGTATGGAACACAAATTTGCCCATTTTTCTAGAATCACCCATATTGAAAAAAATAATAAACTGATTAATTTAAAATAAAGTCGCCATATCATAAAAATGACTCATCAGTGGCGGGTAAAGCCTTACAATACTTCACCTCTCTCTCTGCATAATAATGGAAAACTATATTATTATGAGTGTTTTGCCGAAAAAATTTTCCAAACAACACTCGAAAATCTGGTCATTTTCCAAATTTTAGTTTCACACCAGACCTGCAAGTGGCTTTGAAAAAAGATCAGGATACAATGTCACAAAAAATCATGACACTTTTAGTATTCTTTAATGTGTGAGGCTTGTATATATATTTGTGAATTGTAATTTATATTGTCTCCATATAACAAACAGATTTAAAGATGCGATTCATTCAGCTCCGGAAGGATTTTGAAATGACTTCCTTGAAAGCTCTATAGACCTTTTGTTCACTTAAATGTGTTTTACTTTTAAACACTTTATCTTAAAAAAAATCAGCATTATTGAATCTACAAAAGCACCATCCTTGATTTTTGCTTCTAGCAGTCTGGGAACAGAATTGCCTTCTGTATTTAAAATATTAACTTTCTTTTGACAAATGTTTAGCAAATTGTATCAAGAGAAATTGATTTTGAATGGAAGGACTTTACTGGATTCAATCTAACAACTCTTTCCTATTCAGCCTCTCCGTTTTAATCCAGTGATTCTTTTTCTCCAAATGTTCTCCTCACGCAAGCCTGCTTGATAACCAAGCCCAGTAGGACTTTAACTATATCTATCCAATTACTGAGTTATAATCTAAAAAAATGTGTAGTAGGATGTTTTTTTCTTTTCATTCTAAACCATGAGAAAGAGATGCCAGGGGCTAATTAATTCTTTCACTTAAACAAACATCCTAAGAATTCAATCGATTTCTTAGAAAAGTCTTAATTTGGGTAAAAAGTTAACGCTTGTTGCTACCTGAAATTCTTTGACACAATGACTTGAAAATGTTTCGTTTTTTTTTTTTTTTTTTTTCATCGCAGGCACATAAAGATCTCCAATTTTTGTCAGTAATAACAACTTGCGTTACTATATGCAGAATACCCCCTTACTACATTGTAACCTTATTGATTGGTGGCTATGTAAATCAAAACTTTCAATTTGAAAAAATGGTACATGAACGAATTTTTTGAATGTTTTTCTTGAAATCAGAGCCCCAAAATCTATCAAAATTGGCTACTAGTTTCAAAACACATTTTTGGTAGCAAACTGTTATAACGTTTAGTTATGTTTTGTTGATATGCTCAATACAGCTAATGACATCATGCATCAGTGTTGAACTCTCTGAGGGAGGAGGCAGTTTTCCTGTACTTGCTACATATGTGAGAAAACAAACTCACCAACGAGCAGAATAAATCGCTGCTTGAAATGAACAACGGCATATCTGCAAAAATCGATTTTTTTTTTATTACATCAAAAAATTGTTTTTTTTTTTTTTAACTCTTTCTTATGGTATTATCGGCATATCTCTAGTTTCAAAATATCACGCAGCAATCGTTAATATCGTTGTGCATAGTTATTATTTTGGCGCGCTTTTCCCAGTAAACAAAGACACAGCCGCCATTGTGTCAGTTCTGAATAAGTGTTTGGAGTGTCTATCATCTATGTCTATGTAAGTTGATTCGACATAAGTACCCTTAATACCATTTTACTTCAAAATGCCGTTTTACTGCAAAAACTTTGAAACGCTCTCCTGAAAAGTCGTGTTTTGCAGATATGCCGTTGTTCATTTCAAGCAGCGAAATCATTTTTCTATTTTATAAACAATTGGATATTGTAAAAGAGGTAATAAAACTCTCTCGTAGGCACAGAAAATACCAAAATAACACTTTTGTAATAGATTGTTCTGTTTAACATTAGTGAGAAAAATGGGGGCAGATGCATGACTCCAGAAATATATTTCAAAAAAAAAATCTTAATGATGGATGGTTTTTCTTTTTTTTTTTTAAACTATAAAGTAGGAGAATGTGTAGCAAAGCGAAATAGCTAAGATAACGTATGTTTGATAATGAGCAAATTTTGGAAATTTCTTATGAAAATTATTGTACATAAAGGAATAATGTATTTTGTAATACAACTTGCGTTGAAATATTATTTTTTCATTTTGGCAGTTGTTTTGCACCTTCAAAAAAAGGTGGCAATTTCCACCTAAAAAAAAAAAACAGGGAAAGTGAAAAATACAGTATTTTTCCATTTGAGAATTTACAGTAATTTTTATTCTATTAATGTGTAACTAAACGAATAAGTGAATTATTAATGAAAAAAACAAATAAATAAATAAACAAATGAATTAATTAATATCGGCGAAAAAGAAATGAGCGAATAAAATAGAGAATAAATAATAAATGAATGAATGAATAAATAAATAAGTGAATTAATCGGTAAAAGAATGTGGAATAAATTAATAAAGAAATATTTTTTTGATTTAATAAATGATTGAATAAGTAAACAAAATGAGCTGTATTTCACTTTGCCCAAGCCACTTTACCCGAGTGTATTTGACAAATTACATTGAACTTTAAAATCAAAAGATGACAAACATAAACTATTTAAGGACTGCATTGGACATCAGTGGATCTCAATGAATGCCTAACACTGAATTACAAAAATTTTATTATTTTATAATAAAAAATACTTTTGAAAAATCATGAATATTACAATATAGGTATCAAATTTTTAAAATGACTTGTATAATTTTTTTCATTGATTTTTAGAGCAATTTATTTTTTGACGGGAATCCACTATATGTCTAGGAACTGTTACAATATTGCTAGATAGGTGGCTATGCAAATTTACAAAATATTGTACTATTTCAATTTGCCTCGCTATTTCACTTTGCCCCACATTCCGCTACTAGATTCACTCAGTCAACTGTTTAGAAATGCCTATGTGCAATATATTAACGCAATAGTATAATTGGCAAGTCTTTCATATGCAGAAAATGTGAGCATCAATTGACCTCTTATTCTGATCCTCTCTCTCTCTGCTTTATATTTAAGTCAAATTCCTAACTTTAATATTTTTAGTTGTATTCCATGCATTATAGAGGTTATTTTATATGATTAAAAAAATAAAGACAATAATCAATGATATTTTATACCTTGACCAATAAGTAAAAAAATATGAACATTTTCAAACAAAAATGGAAAAGAGAAATGGGGTTTGAAAAACTATTTCTGGCTTGTGAAGTAAATGTAGCAGCTCTAGACTTTTGCTCCAGTCTTCCCCCCAATCCTCCCTAATTTTTGTCCTTCAAAACTTTACTTTCAGATTTAGTTGGTTCAACAAGATTATTCCTGAAGTAGATCATTGATTTATTTGTCTATGTTATCTTGTTTTGCTTGCAACTGCAACTTTTGGAAGATATTGATATGTTATTAGTGCAAAAATAATGTACATTTTAATCTTACTGTCTATTCTATGTGGGGGGGGGGGGGAAAGAAAAATGAAATGCAAACAGTATGCGCTATTTTTATGATCGTCGTATGTACATAAATTAAAAATTTTGTTCTCATTCATGGTTTATATTCTTTATCCCAGAAAATAAATTGAGTTATTTTAAGGACTTATAATGGTATTTTAAACAAATTTAATAAATGCAACATTTACAACAATTATATCCATTGTATAAAAGAAAAAGAAAATAATTATTAGCCCCCCCCCCCCTCCCTCAGAAGGAAAAATTTTCTCAGCTACCTCTAAAATTTTTATATTTTACTAGTAGTTTTAAGCAGTAAAGTAAATTTTTTACATTTTTTGCATGTAACACATTGCAGTTAGTTGCAACAGCCTTGTCCCACTCTAATTTAACTCAGGCAAAAGAAAACGCATTCAGCCCAATCAATTCAATAATTTGCCAATGATTTACTAACAAATACATTATTAAAGACCTGTTTTGAAAAATACTACATACAAAAAAAAAATTGTTCAGGGTTACAAGAAACCACTGGAATGAGAACAATATTTATATAAAATGCAATTTCTTATACCAATGACAGAAGAGCTAACAAATCAGTCCCCCCCCCCCCATACAAAAGTCTTTTCATAAATTCCAAGCCATAGATAAAGATATCAAAGTACTCAAGCTATCAAAACTTTAAAAAAAGAAACAAACATATTGCTCAAAAAGTGAAGCAACAGAACTTATGGAAATATTTTAATTAAAAAAAAACATAATATAGAAGCAAAAAAAAAAAAAAAAGAAAAAATAAGACAATTATAAAATCCCCAAAAGTGCGCAGAAAACAAGTAAAAAATGAATTGGAGGGATAAAAAAGAAAAAAGAATAAAGCAATAAAATAAATATATGAATATTTGAAAAAAAATTAAAAAATAATAAAAAGTAAAACATTTCCAAGCACTTACAAACAAACACAGCCTAGAAACCTGTAAAATAAACCAGCAACTTGAATCCCAAAACACTGAATAATGCTGGATTCGCTTAAGTGCCACACATGTATCGGATGCGCTGTTTTAATTTTATTTAAATGGGATAGTTCTCTAACAGCTAACTAAAAGAAAGAAAAAAAAAAACAAATATTTCCCAGTCTGATAAGCATATTTTCAAATTTCTTATTTTTAGGATACTTAATAAAATTTTACAAATGCAAACATACTTATATGTGGGTTTAGGTCAGGCCCGTCATTTCAGGTTTTTCCGGGGGGGGGGAGGAAAGGGTGCAAAACAATGCAATTTCATCGGAAAACCACAAAAACCACGCCCACTTTTATGTAAATGCACTGATTTCTCAAAGCCGGGGGGGGGGCAATTGACCCCCCTGGCCCCCTAAATGATGTGCCTAGTTTAGGTAAAAAGATGTTATTCATGTGCAAGGAAATAACGTAATTGAAAGCTCATTTGATTGTTTTATTGCATATCACAAAATTTTTAACAAGAGAATAACAACACATTTTAAGTACAAAAAATCACAAAAGGAAAAAAATAATGTAATGGATGTATTATTTTTCTACTCTTACATATTACAAAAATAAAACCACACAAAAACTAAACTAATCGCTGATTTTTTTTTTTTTTTTAAATATAAACGGAAGAATGATACATGTTAAACTACAAGAAAACGCTCAAAATACAGTGCTTAAACACAGTAATAACAAAGTAAATATAAATCTTTTTCTTTTTATCTCTATAAAATTGATGCATTGGTACACTTACAGGGTTGCCACAGAAAAAATTTATTAAAAAAGGAGCAAAAGTAGCCAAAAATGTATAAAAAATTTGCAAAAAAAGTAGTCCCAAAATTAAAAAAGTTGCAAAAAAAGTAGTCCCCAAAATTGAAAAAGTTTCAAGAAAACAGTATTCATGATCAGATAAATGAAGTAAGAAATAAATAGTACAGCTGAAAATTTAATATTTGTAAAAAGTCTCCATCTGTTTTGCTGAGGAATTTAAACTGAATCTACAATTACAAAAAAAAAAAAAAAAGTTTGCCAAAACTTTTTAAAAAAGGAAGTGCCCCCCCACCCCCCATGACTACAGTTAATTCTATTCAACTATTTTGATGAGAATACAATGAAAAATCAATATAAATGAAGCAAAATTATAAATAAAATACTGCCAGTAGCTGTTACGAGGAGTAAAAGCAACATTATATTAGTGTAAAAAACTACGTAGTCTTTTGTTGCAAGAACTAGCTAAACATTAACTAGAACCTCAAAAGTACTGCAGTACTTTTGCCAGAAACTTGATACTAATTTGATTTTTTCATCTGATTTCAGTTCAGCTTTTTTTTCTGCTCACTTTCTTTTGTTTTAACATTTTTTAATTTTCCCTAACCTTAGCTACTTTTTTTTTATTTCACTCTGGCGTCAAACTGACATCAGCACTTTATGTGTTGATATGATTCGCAATCTAGATGACTAATGTAATGCTCCACACAGGGCTGTAACCAGAACTTAGTTTCGGGGAGTGTTTTACCACACCTATTTCTTGTGAAAGCTATAAAGTCAATAAAATTTGATTTCATGTTCTATATTCTGTTGATTTTTGTTACAGTAGAGGTTAAAAGGGTATTAATATGAAAAATGGAAAAAAAAACTCATATTTTCAATAAAGAAAAAAAAATATCTGGACTTACTTATATACGCACGCACATTCGAAAGAGTACTTGAAAATTTCCATTTCACGACACTTACTATAAGATGTGTTAAATTTGGAGTTTAGTACTTACAAATTTGAAGAATTTTGGAGTTCTTTTAGTGGTACTACAAATTTGCAGGGGTATTGTTAAGGTATATTTGCAATAACTACAATAAAAATAATTACTGCAGAAAAAACACTTAATTTGTACAATTATTTAATAATGATAATTTCATTTTTTAATTGCAGTTTCAAAGTAAATAAGAAAATTAAAACAAAACAGCAATAATAATTTTTTCAGTGAGATACTATAAAAAGCATTTTTTTTAAAGTTTTGAAAAAATTCGGAAGGGTTTTGAACCTTAAAAACTCACCCCTTCAATAAGGCCACATACTGGTTCTGTAACATTGGATAGTGTGAGGGAGGACTTAAGCTGAAAGTCCTAAGTGGAGAAATAGAGCTCTTAATCATAATGTTAACTAGTACTTTGTTCCTTGAAAAAAAATCAGAAATATAATGCTAATATTACAAAACTAAACAACATAGAAACAAAATCAGCGATTCAGTACTTTTTGTGGCAAGTGAATAATCATGCTTAAAAGGATTATGGAGTTTTTTTTTTTTTTTTTTTTAATTTTTAAATGAAACTTTCAGTAAAAAGGAGAATACATTTTAGGTACTTGTCTTTTAACAATGCTTTGACGCATACTCAAAAAAAAAAAAAAAAATCCCAAAAATTGTGCAAAAGGATTCTCTTAATAAAATAAAATAAAAAAGAAGCTGATTAAGGTTTGAAGTGAAAAAATACTTATTGCAAGTAAAAAATTTAACAATTAAAAGCTCATTTGCTAAACATTTAATACACTTCCCACCAAAAATGTAATTACAATCGATAAAAAATAAAAGTCAAGGTTGAAGAAAAAAAAGAACTACGCTATAATATGCTTCAGTTAGCGTATGTTAAAATAGCTGCCAAATTCTAAAATAATTGAAATTACAAGATGTGCACAATTATTCAAATCTCTAACACTGTAGAATTTTGGGCGAAGCTCGTGCTTGATGTCTGTAAGTTCCTAAAAATAATTTTTTACTTAATCAGCTGTTTATTATTAAAATTCAGTTAAAGGAAAGTCTTAAATAAGTCAGTTCCTTCAATCTACTAAACTTTGAGCCAATTTTTCCTCAATATATATCAAATAAATAGATTCCCCCCCCCCTTCCTCAGTAGCTATGGCTATTAAGCAAATCACTTTTTACCCAAAAGCTTAAGTAGCAAAGAGGTTATTCCAAAATCTAAGCCTCTCCCTGATTGTGATTTAAAAAAATAACAGTGGATCTGTCCATAATAAAAGGCAAAGGGATGTTCCTTTTTTTAGGTGACAAAGAAAAAAGAATAAAAAATAATGGTTTTCAAATAAATAAATAAAATCAAATAGGGCGAAAAAAAAATCAAGATTTTCGAATGAAAACTTGCTTTGGAAAAAAAGAAGTCTCCAAAAAAGTAGCTCCAGTGAAAATAATTTGCTTTTTAGCCTGTTTGTGCTCAAAACAAGTCTCCAAAGAGCCAATATTTAGAATGTTTTCGTTCAATAATCGTAATATACATATGCATATGAGCCAATATTTTGAAAAGTGCCAATTTGAAGTTGGAGTTTTCTGATAAAAAAAATTTTTTGCTGAAAAAAATTAATATTGGATTCTACGTCTAAATTGGGTCTAAATGCCAGAAAAAAAAAGGGGGGAGTTCAAGGAAGTTATTTACCCCCTCCTTAGATTACTTAATTTTAAAGCCGTTACAGATCTGATGAGTGTTACCAATCTGATGTTAATATGAGCTACATATTTGAGTTTATGCTTTCAGTCTTCGTTAACATCTCTAAAAATGATATCATTTCCTTGCATTTTTAACATAGAATTAAGATAATTATATCAAAATATATAAATATTAGCTAAAAAATCAAATTTTATTATAAAAAAGCATTTCTTGGAAATAAAAATGAGCGATAAGGTTTTTTAGGCAAAATAAATTATAAGATTACCAAATCCAAGTTCATAAAACATTTGTTTTGTTTTGAAACAACACACAACTTCAACTTTTTCAATACACAACTTTGCTGCTTGCTTTTCTTTAATTAGTTGCAGGAAATTTAATTTCTTGATCAGAAATTCAAATTTTGCATGCTAGTTATTATCTAGTTATTTAGCAAAGTTATGAAAAATTGAAACACAAAAAAAAATAAATAAATAAATAAATAAAATAATAATAATTAATTAACTTAATTTCTGCAGTATCAATTTTTCTTATTTTACTAACTTCTATTGTCAGGTCATACAAACCACAAATTAAGCAATTGTACTAAAACTAATTGTTTTCAGTTTTTAAGAACAAAAATATTCAATATATATGGCTAAAACCTACGATTTTTGCTTTTTAATAATTCTGAAACGTGTGAGTTAGTTCGGTAACATATTCGCTGTTTTTCAATGTTACCGCGCTGACTGTTACCGATCAGACAAACTGACAAAGTTTTTTTTTAATTTCCGAGTCGATCGCGCTAAACCAAAATCAAACACGTGGTTTTTTCAGCTATAATAAAGGACTATACTTAAAAATAAAATAATTTTTAAAATAATAAAAACTGCGCATTTTAGCGCGTGTTACCGACCTGATGACTTAAGAGCCATTATTTTGAAATTCAGACAAGGTGTGGCAGTGACCATTTTTGATTTTCCTCATTTTTTTATATGTCAAAGTAGGTCATGAGAAATGAACATTCTGAAGTTTGCAGCCCCCCAAAAAATTTTGTTCGCTCGGTAAAAATTCCCAAAGTTTGATATTATGCAGCGCTTTTTTGGTAAAACGGCTGAAAGACGCATTTCAGTGCGCTGTAGTTTTTTACAGAAACGCCACCCCATGATTATATTTACATTTATTGATTGTACAATGTGTAGTTATGAGGACCCCATAGTTATTTGGGTTGGGGTGTGTTCCTTTCTTCAGTTAAGGGGCCGCAAAGTATGGTTTTTAGACCATTTTCGCTCGACTTTGAACTGCGTTATTTCCCCCCTAAAAGCAACCCCCCGAAATTTTTTTAACATATACTGAAAATTTATACTATGAAGAGAATATGTGGCACGAAAATTGTTTATTATTTCATTGCTTTAAAGAGAAAAAGACTTAGACATTTTTCAAATTTTCAAAATGTGCGGTTTTTTGATCGCATTTAACTCAAAACAGCAACTCTAGGAAGAAAAAGCTTTTATGGATTATGGAACCTACAGATGTGTAGAATAACGTAAAAAAGAAAGTTGCGTGGGGTCTCGTCTCGTTTTCAAGAAAATAATTTTTTTTGTAGTTCATTTTAATGCTTTTTTCTCATAGTAAAATGTGTCCTTCAAGTAGGTCAAATCTGCTGAAACCAGTGGCGGATCATGGGATTTTGAGGCCCCAGGCACAACCTGATACGGAGGCCCCCCTGATGCTACAACAAATGGAATAGTTCAATAATATGAACGATACAGAAAATATTTTTTTTTGGAGTCAAAAAGCTTTGGGGGTAGGGGAGATGATTTAAAAGAAAAACATATCTGACAAAAAAAAAAAAAAAAAAATCACGGCTAAAAAAAAAAGAAAAAAAAAATGCCTTATACTTTTAAGTAATTTAGTCAATGGAGATCGTGAAATCCGAGCCCCGATATTTAGCATGTGGGGGGGGGGGGGCACCAAGCAACTTGAGGTTAAAGAGAACCCTGTATGGAGCCTTATCAATTTGTTGATTTGGTATGGAATAAACCCATTGTATCTTTTATTTTTGGCGCTTGATTCAAAAATTATAGTTATTACAACTCTTGTTTTTTAAAATTGTAATATGTTTAATTTCCTGCAGACAACACAGTCAATGAATAATTTTTAAGAATATTAAACTTACTTCGGAGAGATTTCTTTGCTTGAAAGACGGTGTCCATGGCGCTTCTCTTTTTTATTTATTTGCTGGTATAAAAGAGAAGCGACAAAAGGAAGCGTTTGGCTATTCTGAAACAATCTCGAAAGATTGCTCATAAAAGCACCTCACTTTCTCTTCGTGTAGCTTTCAATGTCAAGGTCAAGAAAGCTTTTGACAAGAGGAGGGAGTCTGAAAAATGAGGGTCATAAAGCTCTTTGCCTAAGGTCTTAGAATCAAGCATAGGTTTCTGATAAGCATCGGGCTGGTGGCTGGTCAGTGCATAACGGCGGAGGACAGAACAACGGCGACTGAAGAAAGAAAAAAGTGAATGGCTCTTTTTCGCTGGGGGGGGGGGGGGGTCTTAGCTGAATGTTTCCTTTTCATTGCATGACTCATCTTGGATTACGCGTCTCGAGGCCTTGCAAAAGAAATCCCGGTGCTGTAGAGAGACCTCTCACGCTTATTGTCTCATTTTTCAACACGCTAGAGATCTCAAGTTTAAAGTTTTAAAATCATTTGTTTCTTTCCTCCAGAATACTTTATCGAAACAAGCAACATATTTCATGCCTTTACATACTTTTAACATACATACTTTTACCTACCTTGCATGCTTTTAACATACATACTTTTACAAACTTTACATGCTTTTAACCTTTACATCTCGTGAGTGGGGGAAGGGAAACAGACACATTCTATCGCAAAAAACATGTATTATGGTGGCTGTTACCACGCATAACTTGAATATTTAACAAAATAAGTTTGAGGCAAAAGGTAAACTTCAAAATCTGGACCCTATGTCCACACCGCTGAGAAAACTGGACCTTATGCTATCGCTGTCCAAAAATGTGGACCTTATGTCTGGCGGACCTTCTGTCGCTTGGATTTTCTATCCCTCGAACCTTTTGGACGTGGATCCTTTGTTTGTGGACCTTTTAGTTTTGGACCTTTTGGCTTTGGACCTTATATCCGGATCCCTCAATGAATAGCCTACCAGGCAAGCCAACTATAGGGCTCGGCTTACTGTCACACCTTTTTAAGGGGTCTCAATTTTTTTAAAGGTTTACACATAGCATTGAAGCTGTACTAAAAATACGTGTATTTTTAAGGAAATAAAAAGAAAAAAAAAACGGTTTATTAAAAATTTCCTTAAACGAGCCTTTATTCATTTTGCTTGAATAGTATTGACCCTGTCAGCCTGTCGCAACTGTGAGGGTCCCCAAGGGCGAAGCAAAAATGATTTACATAGTGCTGATATACAATGGGGCCCCAAAAATGCAATTTGACGGGTCCCCTTATCTGTAAATCAGCCACTACATTTTGTCGTTGAATCTTCAGGAGGCCTCCAAAGTATTGTGGGCCTAGGACCTCACTATTAGTAGGACTGAGTTTTTGGCCTCATTTTTAAAAGCTTACGCATTAAAGCTATGCAAACAATACGTGTATTTTAAGAAAAATAATTTCAAATTAACTATTTGCTAATTGGAAAAAACTTCCTTAAACGAGAACCTTTATTAATTCTGCCGGTATTGGCCTGATCATTTCGCAGCTCTGAGGGCCTACATGACCATAGGACCCCCGAACGGGGACAACAAACTGTATTTTGACGGGCCCCAAACCTGTAAATCAGCCACTGCATTTTGCCTTAAAATCTTCAGGGGGCCTCCAAATTATTTTAGGCTTTTTGCCTTTCTATTAGTTAGATAATAATAGCTTAATTGCGGGGCCCAATTAATTGGCAACAATCAGGGCCTTCACATTGTACTTAAAATCCCTGGCTAATTGCTAATTTGAGTTTTGAGCACCTCCCACTAAAACTCGTGATTTTCCATAACAAATTCTCAAATCCAAACATTTTGATCTTAAGAATTTGACACTCTGCGGTCTCCCCCTGTTTTGCTGGAGGCCCCAGGCTCACGCCTCATGCGCCTATTGGGTGATCCGCTACTGGCTGAAACTGTAATTATATAGTAAAGATATATTTAAATTTGTATAAGGAAGGAGAAAAAGACTAAAAGCACTTAATTTTGTCAATTTTTTTTATAATTTTTAGTTTTTTAATTGCAATTAACTCAAAAAACGTGAAATCCTGAGACTATTATTGAATGCACTTTTTTCTTGCTTTGAAATATTGGAAAAAGTAAATTCGGTGAGGTATCTTGAGATGTATTCTAGTGGGAGGTCACAATAACCTCCCGAAAAATTTCATGATCGAAAAATTTTGCTCATGATTCGGCAAAGTTGGAAACAATACTGCAACATTGAACTTTTCTATTTATTTATTTTTTACATGTTATGATTATTTTTTTATATTATATGATACCTACATATGTGTAAAACGACGTACAAAATAAAGCGGCCAGGGGTCTCTTCTAGTTTTACAGAAATAAAAATGTATCAGATTTTAATGCGTTCTCCCGTAGTAAAATGTGTCCAGTATGTAGGTCAGATCTGCTAAAATTTAAAATACATGATGATAATTTATATATGTGTGTTTTATATTTGAGTGTATAGTAATAGTGAAAAGGAATCACAGCACTTAATTGTGTCTAAATTTTTAGAACTTTTAGCTTCTTATTGCAATTATTATTAAAAAACGATAAATCGTTACTGAGGGAATTATTGAATTTACATATTACTAGCTGGCAATGACTGGAAATATTCGAGAAAGTAAATACTGTGAGGTATTTTTAGAGGCTCCCCAATGGGAAGTCAAAGGAGGTCACTGTGACCTCCAGAAAAATTTCATATTCGGAAAATTTTTATGAAGATTCGGCAACTTTTGAAACAATACTGCAACATAGAAATTTTCTATTTATTTATTTATTTTTTACATGTGGGCTTGATCGTATTTTATCATTCGGAAAAATTGGGAAATTCCTTTGGCAAATTAAGAACATCTTCTTGAGAAGTATAAGATACTCATGGGCACTGGAACTTAAATTTTTACAGAATACGATCAAGCACACGTGACAAAAATGTATCATTAAAAAATCTCAATGTTGCAATAGTTTCCAAATTTGCCGAATCGTCAGCAAAATTTTTCGATCATGAAATTTTTCGGGAAGTCACTGTGACCTCCCACTAGAATACATCTGAAGAGACCTCACCGAATTTACTTTTTCCAATATTTCAAAGCTAGTAATATGTGCATTAAATAATAGTCTCAGGATTTCACGTTTTTTGAGTTAATTGCAATTAAAAAACTAAAAATTAAAAAAATTTAGACAAAATTAAGTGTTTTTAGCCTTTTTCTCTTTCCCTATACAAATTTAAATATATCATTACTATATACTTAGAGTTTCAGCAGATTTGACCTACTTGATGGACACATTTTACTATGAGAAAAAAGCATTAAAATGAGCTACAAAAAAATTATTTTCTTGAAAACGAGACGAGACCCCACGCAACTTTCTTTTTTACGTTATTCTACACATCTGTAGGTTCCATAATCCATAAAAGCTTTTTCTTCCTAGAGTTGCTGTTTTGAGTTAAATGCGATCAAAAAACCGCACATTTTGAAAATTTGAAAAATGTTTAAGTCTTTTTCTCTTTAAAGCAATGAAATAATAAACAATTTTCGTACCACATATTCTCTTCACAGTATAAATTTTTAGTATACGTTAAAAAAATTTCGAGGGTTGCTTTTAGGGGGGAAATAACGCAGTTCAAAGTCGAGCGAAAATAGTCTAAAAACCATACTTTGCGGCCCCTTAACTGACGAAAGAATCACATCCCAACCCAAATAACTATGGGGTCCTCATAACTACACATTGTACAATCAATAAATGTAAACATAACCATGGGGTGGCGTTTCTGTAAAAAACTACAGCGCACTGAAATGCGTCTTTCAGCCGTTTTACCAAAAAAGCGCTGCATAACATCAAACTTTGGGAATTTTTACCGAGCGAACAAAATTTTTTGGGGGGCTGCAAACTTCAGAATGTTCATTTCTCATGACCTACTTTGACATATAAAAAAATGAGGAAAATCAAAAATGGTCACTGCCAAAATTTCCCTTTTTTGTTCGATTTTCAAAATAATGGCTCTTAAATAACACACATTTTATAAAATCACTTTAAAAAATCTTACCAACAATTTTAGATGCAGAAATGCAAATTTTTAATTACGATGCGATAAAACATCCCACCAGGTACTCAGTATCACGTGGTATAGGTGCAAGAAATGATTTTGGTTAGCCTAAACATAGATCGGAAGTTATTGTTACCGCTCTGACGGTGGAACTAGGGACACGCTTATTTGGCATCGGCTAAAAAATCAGGAATCGATTAAAACAAAAATGAAATAAAATATTAACAAAGGGGTAAAAATAGAATTGTTTTTTGTGCAAGTGCTTTTTTTTTTTTTTTTTTGGGAAGTTAGAAAGTGCGCATGACCTGTTTGCATGCTAAGCTTTGCTACTTGGGACACGTCTGATTTTTGATGTATAAAAACAATATTTTCTGAAGAATTTTTTTTTTTCTGATGTTATTAGATGAAATGAAAGCAAAACTTATCTTCTTTCTGGGGAAAATTATTTTTTTTAACTAGTTATTGAAATACTAGTGAAAATTCACTTGGGACTCAAATGGGCACTTTTCTAAATATTAGCTCCAAAGTCGCCTAGAGCCAAAAAAAAGCAGCAAGAAGTAGCATTTAAGTAGCCTGTGGCAGCCCTGACTTACTTCCTTTTACGTAGTTAAGGAAGTTTTGCAATGGCTGAAAAAAATTTCACTCATATTTTGGCCTAAATTGCCATTTTACTTATCCCCAAGTGAATGTTAAGTAGTTTTTTAGATCTGTTTATATGCGCATATGTACATGCAAACATATGGAAAACCAAAACATCCTTTTTGACCATCCCCAAGTTAATTATGACGAGTTTTCTCATGAGTTCTGTATGTACGCATGTGCAAGTGCATGTGTATGTAGGTCTATGTATCTCGCAAAACTCAGAAACGGTAAGACATAGAAGATTGAAATTTTCCATGTAAGCTCTAAGGGGGGTCTAGTTGTGCACCTCCTCCGTCGGTTGTATATGGATGCTTCAAAGGGGGTCTTTTACACCTTTTGGTAGCAAAGCAGTGTCAATTTCAATACAGATGTAAGTGATGTCATGATTTGGAGATCACTTGGCGATATATTGAAAAGCTTTTAGTTGGCAATTTTTGTTGCAAACTGGGTAACAATGTTTGAGAAAAAATTATTTTTCGATTCTGGTTTCAATTTGGTTCTATTGGCGGTTTTTAGCCAATAGTATTCTGAATGATGTTAAAATTGTTAGCGTTAAGAAAATGAAGCATTATAAAACTTTTTTTTTTTTGCATTGATTTGTGGAAAACTAGGGGTAAATTGTTTGAAGAGCTTTCTTGCTCACTCTAATTCAATATTATATCATTTTTTTTTGTTCTTGATGCACATTCCATGCAGTTTCATGTAATTTTAGATCACAGACGCTAATAAAAACATAACTTTTCTTTGTGGTTGATATTACTATCACTACATTTACCATAATTTTGCATGTGTAGGAAAATATCTAAAATGCTATTCATTTCAGAAGTGTTTCTTTTAACACTCATACATAAATACACACAACTATGCTTCTGAACAATTAAAAAACAGTGATTATGAAATAGACCCCAAAGGAAGTAGTGTAGACACTAGATTCTTTATCAATTAAAATAATATTTTACAGAGAAGAGATATTTGTTTTGATTTTGTTCTCAACATAATAAAATGATACATGAAAGACCTATCAACTAGCAGTCTGCAAAAAATGTAGTACTCTTTCACCTGAAAGCAATATTCAATTATTGTTTGAAATTATACTAAAAAAACAGTACATCCATTTTCAACTTGCTATTTCAGTACTTACAACTTACAATTCAGATTAATGAGTATCCTTAAAATTGTCAAGCAACCAATGAGTTGAAAAAAATTAAGGAAGAACAGGAAATACAATATTCATAATGTAGATAATACATTCACGGCAGTACTAGGTATTATTTTGACTAATTCATAACATATTTCAATTACAAAAAAAAAAGAAATCTTTATACTTCAGCTATTATGCATAGATAAATTATTAGTTTAAAGTAAAATGCATGTCACTGAAAGGGGTAAGTTACGTGAATTGCTATCTGGACATGATTTAAAGAAACTAAAAAATTTATACAGTCATCACTCGTTATGACAAACCCAATGTAGTCAAAGGCATTTGCTAAAGGAGAGGTCTATGAAACATAAATGTATAAGATTTGTATGTTACTAATTATTTATTACAACTCAGGAATAATTGTTACAAGTTATTCCTCGTTTTAAATAAAATTAACACAACTAACAAATAATAAAAAAGTAATTTTTAAAATATTTTTTTACTGCAATACTATGCAAGAACTTTAAAATAATACATTTAACAGCAAAATGAATAAAAAAAATACTGAGAGGAATTAGCTATTATTTACTTTAAGGATCATGGTTTGCTCTTGTTTTGCATAACTTTTTACCAAACATAATTTTTCCTCTCATACACCGATATTGCAGAAGCTTGCCCCTTTTGACTTTTTCAAAGAAATATAATTCATTATTTTTACTGTTTAAGTGTATTTCTCATCATTTTTTCAATCACTATCTAACAATTGCTTTCAATAGAAATATTTTACCTATAGAAATATATAATAGTTGCTCATTAGTTTTCAAGCAGTTGAGAATTACAAAACAAAATTAAACTTAATTTCCGACATTGTACTAAAATGAATCATGCATGCTCTGACAGAAATTAAATTTACATTGCATCTGTGTGATTGATAATGAAACCATACATTAATCTCCATGACAGAAGGATAGCACTAATAGTAGGTTGTTTTAAAGAGCATGAACTGTATACATAAAAGAAAAAAAATATTTAGATTAATTTACAAGAGTATAAAATTAAATTGCTGAGAATGAATGGATTTGAATTTCAAATATTGGTGAAAGACATACGTTCTAATGTTATAAAATTTCAAAAAGCACAAAAACATACATTAAAAGATCTTAAACACAAACGGTTTTTAACTTGAAATATCACAATTATCAAATCAAAATAAACCACACATGTTCAAAGAAAAAGAAAAGACTAGAATGACACTAGAGAAACATACAAAATGGGCTAAATATTTATCTCAACTATGAATAACATTAAAAAATCATCAACATCTTTTTATCATGACTAAATTTGAAAAGCATTACATACAAAAATTCTTGTCTTAATTTACAGCAAAAAATAACATAAAGCAATGAGTTGTAATTGAGAAATGTGAAACTATATTCATACAAGCATTACATAAATGTATTTATTCAATTTTACATAATTTTTCTAGATATAAAATTCCTTGCTAAGTTTCTCACAATGTAAAACAAAAATTTAAAAGATGCAACATTTAAAGAGAAAAATTCATTGTAAGTCACCAACAGCACTTGGATTCTTTGGCATAACACAAATGAAGCTATGGTCATGAAATTCACAGTTTTTATTGATCCATTGACCAGAGCCTCTTGCCAGTACACAACGATGCTTAACTTCTCCACTTTGAGGCAAGCGAGGGAATCCCTTTTTCCAGTTAAAAAAAGATACGTTGTTCTGCTCGGTATACTTCCATTCACTGGATTCTAATGACAAATGTAATCCTAAAAGAAACAAAAATCCATGTAATATTTATGGACCATTAAAAAAAAAACAAGCTTTTGAAACAGATGTTTAACGCATTACCGTATTATCGGGTAGATAAGCCACGGCTTATAGGTATTTAAAAGCTGAATTTTAACTCTTGCACCTTATACACCATAGCAACTAACACAATGTCAACTATACAATGTAAAAGTTTTTTTTGTTTAAGAACATGTGATGTTTATTTATTGCCTAAAATAAAAAAAGTTAGAGTCCCACATCCAAAGGCAGAGCGACGACACCCTTGAACAGTTCTATTTTAAAAAGGGCGATAGCATTTCTGCTTATTCAGATGTTATTTTAGTTTCCTAGATCAGATAAGGATAGGGAATAAATTAAGAAGAAAAAAACATGAACAATAACCAACATGTCTAATAAACGAATCCAAACAAGAAAACAAATAATAGTTTTTTTAAAAATCGCCCATTGCAGAGAGGGTGGGAAGTAGAAACCAACCAGAGTGGAACAGGGTTGCTACAGGTTGCACCCCATATTCCCCCCCCCCCCCTTTATTAATAAAAACATATTTGTGTGTGCGCGATGACATTGCGTATATTTTGCATGATAAATCAAAGTGCTTGAGATATTTCATTTAGGCTTTGTAAATATCACACGGGCAATTCCATGGTGTCGGACGTAAGAATTGCACGAAATTTGCTTTAAAAAACAATAAATTTTGCTGGTATACAATTTTGAAACTGACCAAAATATTTTTTTACATACTTTCCCATGTATGTAGAATTATTAACCATGAAAAGAATTTCTGATAAAACGTTTTATTTAAACAAAAAATTTTTTCAATTTATGGTGTCGGACGTATGAGCTGAATCTGAAAAATGAGACTTGCAAAACTAAAATCTAAGATTCAGGTCAATGTCTTAACCCTACACTGCATGATTTTTTATTTTTCGTAGAAAAAAATATATGTGTTTGTCAATGTAATAAGAAAACATGGAAAAATATTTAAAAAAATTTAACTCTAAATTTTCACCCCTTTCTAATAAAAATAGTTTTGTTGCCAAATGGCTACACCATGCATTCAACAGATAAAAGTGTTTGTAAATGATAGTCTTGAAATTAGTTTTTTTTTTGTAAAAAAATAGAGGAATTGAACATTTGGTGCACTGTACTCTTGTAATCCTTTACATTTTGACATTTTACATTATTTTTTATATGTACTTGTACTTTCCGATGATCAATTCTGTCAAATCTGATGTCTTTTGGAGGCTCTCTCGCGCAAGCTTTCTTTCTTTTCTCATTTTTTTTTTGGTTTGTAACTCTAGTTCCTCTGTAGCTAATGGTCTCTTTTTAATACGCTTTTATTAATTTCACATGTGGGTTTGTTTGTATGTATGTATGTATGTATGTAACTCTGAATAAAAGATAAAATTTACGTTCTTTGCAAATATAAAAGTAATATATTTAATATTATTTTTAATACTAAAGGCTAAACTGTATTGCATATTGATGTATTATAAGTACATGTAAACTTAAGTGCGGATATTCAGTAGTTTTGAAAATCAGAGGGAAACCCGTGATGATCACAGCGCATTTTAATGTAAAAGCGTATTTTTTAGTTTTTTTTTCAAAACTATATTTTAAAATTATTAATGACTTTACTTGTCCGTGTAAGCACAACGTTTGTGCTAACTGAAATCTAAAATGAACACGTTTTAAAGGCTTTTCCATAATGATTTTTTGTTTGTTCACTCTGTTGAACATCAACTAAGCATTGAAAATTGCGAGGTCTTATAAACGGTAGAACAGCCGAAAGTACCACTTTTGGGTCCGCATGATTATATTATACCTTCCAAAAAGAGAAAGAAGCTAGCGCGAAACATAAACAAAGCACATACTTCATGAACTATAGAGATGAATCGAAGTGTTCTCTGGATGTTTACTGCATAATGTTGCCAAATGGCTACAGACGCGTATTATGTCCTAGATTTTTTCCAAATAATTATTTTGATGTAAAACGCATCTTAAACGAAAGATAAATGTTTATTTTATTCATGTTATTTTTTTAAAAGACGAAGAAAAATATTTCATTGTAAAAAATAATTTCAAAACATGGTAGTTTGAGTGATTTTAAAAGCTATCCATATGGATTCATTTAAGAGCATGTAACAGACCAGTGCTGCCATGTATGCAGGATAAATGGTGATAATTGCTTTAAATATACTCAATACTTGCTTTTTATGCATTGAGTTGCCTTATGACTACATTCTGCTATTCATAAGGAGGACAAACTGTCCATGTAGCCAATTGGCAACACCATGCAGTGTAGGGTTAATCTGTAATATTGTAACTACTTTTATGCCAAAGAACAATGATGAAAGATAAATAACACAGAAAAAAAATTTCAATTTCAGAAGTATTAAGACTTGAAATATGGAATTTGGTATTGGTGTCGGACGTAAAATCTTGGTGTCGGACGAAAAATCTTGGTGTTGGACGTAATACACTCAGGCACATTGAAAATAGCGACCCAAGAAGAAAGCATCGGATTGAAATGAAATTTAATACACATAATGATACAGATGAGATATTCACTTGATCTCAAAATCAAGACAATTGAACGAATACAGGGTGTGCAAGGGCACAAATACAGAGCAACTTCAATAGCGCGTTGGACCACCTCTAGCTGCAAAACATGCCGCCACACGGTCCGGCATTGAGTTGATAAGAGGCCTAATGTTGTCCTGAGGCAGATGGGCCCACAAATTTGTAACAGCCAACTCCAAATCACGCACAGAGTGACACGATGGCAGCTGACGTTTTAGCTGATCCCACACATGCTCTATAGGGGATAAGTCGGGGGAGCGGGCCGGCCATGGAAGAGTCTGAAAATGACGTAGGAAGTCTTGAGCAACTCTTGCTGTATGCGGACGAGCATTATCTTGCTGGAAAATTGCCCCTGGGAGACCATTTAGGAAAGGTCCTACATGGGGTCGAAGAATATCATCAACGTAACGTTGGCCGGTTAAGTTTACACGCATCACAATTAGATTGGACCGGCTATCATTGGATATGGCCCCCCAGACCATTACACCAGATGTGCGGGCAGTGCGACGTAGAACAGTGTGGGAGGAATTGTACCGCTCACCTGGGCGCCTCCACACCCGTACACGGTTATCATCAGTCCCTAAAACAAACCGAGATTCATCACTAAACACAACTTTTTGCCAATCTGTGACATTCCACATTGATCTGGCTTGGCACCACTGTAGACGCAGTCCCTGATCAATCCGACAATTTCTTCTTGGGCCGCTATTTTCAATGTGCCTGAGTGTATGTACAAAACTACATGGCGTCGGACGTAAATAAAAGTTTTAGATACCAAGTTAAATTAATTTTGATTTTTGTTCGAATATTGAATAATATGGTAACGAACACTACATGAGATATTTTTCAATATTACACTTTAAATATATTCATTAAACGTAAATTGTCCCTGACTTCCAATTGGGATAGGCGGAATTTTTTTTAATATAATACTTTCTTTCAAACACAAAATTTTATACTGCTTCCTTTGGCCGTTTAAAGTGACCTTCTGCCCTATGCATCACAGAGACTTCATTCTCTTCATGATTTAATTGAGTAATGCATCTGGTATGGGACGGACTGACTCATACAGAACGATAACCCAGTCATTCACTTTAAGATTTGAAATAAAATCCATATCTTCAAATTCATTGGATATATCATTGTAACAACATAAGTCTTAAATGTTTTTGAAGAAGAAGTGTCTGAAATACAAATTTCATTGGTGTTAATTGCTTTTTGAATACTTGGGAACTACAAGGATTTTCTCCAAATATTGGAGCAAAGTTGCGGAATCCTGCATAATTTCTTCAGATGATTTGTAGTGTACATGCTTGTCTTTAATTAATGACGAAGCCATAGATGCATACTTTCGTTATGTACTGATGAACACCTTTCCTGCTTTTACATTTCTCCAGACAGCTCTTTTTATGGTACCACCTATGCCGCCGACAACCCCTTTCCCATGGAACGTTGCCAAAAAAATCCCAGATTAATTTCACATCGCACTTCTGTTCAAATAAATAATAGTTACAAAATAAATATCTTTGTTAAAATTCTGAACAGGGTCCATCTGAGAAAATTTGAATATTTTGAATACTTGGGTAATTGACTTTAAAATATAATCAAAAAGGTAACTTGCTAATTTATGTGCAGTGATTTTAGTGTGATCTAAAGTATCAGAAATTATGGCAAAACTTTAGCGATTTCTTTGGAAACTATGCCTGAGCTGAAAAACTATGGCTTGGGCATATGCCCAGTGTGCAGATTAAGTCTCATTTTGCTGTAAAATTGCAGCATTTTCAGAAAAATCAAGCTGCATTATTACAACATTTTCACCATTGACTTGATATTTTAACTGCTCAAAAGTCTTAGCTTGCTCTCGTTTAACTTATGTGTGAAGGAGAAAATTTCATTTCTGTTTTACCAGTTCCCTAAAAACCTCTATAAGTACTAATTAATTGTATTTTTGACATTTTATCATCACCTTTTCGCCACTGAAACTATTGTATTGAGGTAGATTGGATTAATCTATTTCCTGATTTAGAAGAAATATTTTAAAGAAAGAACAACTATTAATAAAGACATTTTTAATGACTACAGTGCAAAAAAATGAGATTACTACAGTCCCTCACCTCTTCTGTGGCAATTTAGAGCAATCCCATAACTAGAACAAGGTATTGAATGAAAAAAATTTGGTGTCGGACGTAATTTTTTTTTCTTACGTCCGACACCATGAAAAAACAAAAAACTATTGTTTTGAATTTTGATTGGATTGCACATTTTCAACAGTAATTGATGTTCTTATTTGCAGGTAAAATGTTTTGTAAAATATTCCATCCAATTTCATACAGGTTTTTTTTTTTTTTTTTTTTTTCGGAATTGAAAGCTTATAATCTTAGTGGTTGGCTAGTTTTGATGCAGTTAAGAGGAGAGATTTCCCTCGGAACACTTTCCTGGAATATTCTCAAAATTAATCCTGAAAGCTTAACTTTAGGCCATTTTGTTGCAGTCAGAGTAGGGCTTGGGGTGCAAAGACTCTCTCCAAGAAATTATTTGAAATTGTTTCAAAAACTGAATTTTAGGCGAGTTTAGGTTGTTAGGGTGAGGTGAAATCGAGAACTCTTTCGCCGAAATTGAAGAGCTTGAAGTTCTTAAAACGAACTTTTAGATAATCTTAGAAGAGGTTGGGAAAGGGGGCAACGTATCTAGTCAGGAGCGCCCCAATGGGAGGTCACAGGTCACTGTGACCTCCCAATAATTTCTGTATGCGACAAATTTTGCTGACGTTTCGCAATTTGAAGGCAACATTGAGATTTTTTGTTCTTTTTAGTTTTTCGAATTCTTTTTTCTCACTAAATGTTATGTATGCACAACATGTGTGTATGCCTGTATTTTATCATTCAGTAAAATTGGAACTGCATTCGACAATTGATAATTCCCCCCCCCCCCCCCAAAAAAAAAAAATTTAGTTCGGGGCGCCCCTGTATCTAGTAAGGCTCGACCGATGGCATTTTTTGGCCGATGGGCCGATGCCGATTGTTCAAAGTTGGTCGATAGCCGATTTTTGTCCTCTTCCACCGGCCGATGGCCGATGCTGATGGTGAAAAAAATTAAATGATTAGAAAAATAAATGTTTTATAAGAGATTTGATGGGTTATATATTCATATCATTCTATTTCTTTTTCAGTCATTCAGATTTTGGGCCTAAATTTCTATTTTACTACCACTCGATAAAAATTATATGAGAGAGAGAGAGAAGCAGTAAATTGAGAACTCATTCGTTTGATTTGTACTGGGTGTAGTCTTGCAGATACTTTCTTAGCTGCAATCCGATGATCCAAATGAGCTTTTTTCTTTTTCTTTTTCTTTTTTTGACTAATCATTTTTTTTTCAATGCAGACTAATATCATAAATTGGTGACGACTGAGTGATATAATCGCAAAGTGCTTTATAACTAACAAAGAAAGATACAACAAAGATGGAGAATAAGATGTTGATATCGGCTGGGCGGTATTTGACAAAATTCCTATTAAACTTGTCGATATTTGTAGTATTAATCTCTGTAAAGCAATTCCGAATCGGTTCACAATATACTCTTTTATTCATGAATTAAGTTCCACGTACACGAACGAAAACGTTTGAGATAAACATTTGAAACGGACACTGTTTAGTAATAGGCAACTGCTTTATTGTTTAATAAACATAAAAAAAAAGACTTCAGCAATAATATGTGGATTTAGATACACCAAACTTGGTAAAAGAACTTCCCATCATGTTGTTTAATCATTAAAATAAACAGGAACCAGTCAACAAATTACAGTGTGTGAGTGGAAAAGTTCTTTAAGATATTTTTAAATAAAGTTAAACAAAACAAGAAGTTCTGACAAGAACTCAACGAGCCTACTTTTCTGTACATCGACATCGGTATTCTAGCATCTGATCAATATTGTTTTAATTATCTGATGTCAAACGTACCTTTTTAGCTCATAAAGCTGATTTCTAAAAACCAAATATGCGGATTTCATCTGATGAAATATGCACTTAAAAAGTAAACAAAAAAAATAAATAAATAAATAAAATTGTTGCACCTTTTAAACAATGCAGCTTTCATAGTTCTTCCGTAGAAAAATTAATTAATTGTTTTGAAAAAAAAGAATTAAAAATAGGAAGCAAATCAAAACACATTTTATCAAACCAAAAAAAAAAAACTTGTTCCTAAAAAAATGTCTCGAATTTCATTTTTAATCCGTTGCCAATAATTAAAAACAAATAATTGATTAAATAAATAATAAAAATTTCTCTTAAATGAGTAATTTTTGTTAGACAAAAAATCGTCTGCCAAAAAATAATAATAATAATAATAATAATAATCATAGGCGGACTTACGGGGGTGCCAGGGGGTGCGCCGCACCCCCAACATTTTTGGTTGGGTTTTGAAAATAAGGAAATTAAGTATAATTCGCAAAGAAATGCAGTTGGAAAAGAACATTATTATTCAGTACTGTATTAAAGAATGAGTGTATACTCCTAATTGGGTATTTATTGGTACATCATTACAATTTCTTCTACTTTGAAACTACCATGGCGAAATTAAAAAAAAAAAAAAGAAACCGTGACTATTGTAATAACTTTATCAGTAAAATCTGCCCTGACATCAGCTGAAAACCAGCATTTTTAAGGTAAATGTTTAAAAATTTTCATAGAAGTACCCCCCCCCCCGGACTTCTTATTGTGGTGGCGCAACCAGAGGGGACCCACAATGATCGTGCTCCCTTCCTCCCACCCTTTCTCCAAAATGCTGGGTTGATATTTTTTTAAAAATATTCTTTATTATTGAAGAGAAGGAAAGAACGCGTCTTGGGAAAAGGCACCAAAATACCCAATGTTGAGAAAATATCTTAATTTCTTTCAAAAATGAAAAAATCTCGACACTTAAATTTTTCAGGGGGGTGGGGTATCTGTTTTCAAAAAATCCACCGGGACAATCTTACAATCAAGTTCATAAGACTTGAATTTCTAAAAATATAATCGGAGCCCCTCGTACCTTTCTTCGCCCTCAACTTCGTCTCGCTTCTAATAACATTAAAAAATTATTTAAGGTTTTTTCCATAGTTTCAAATGTTAAGAAGTGCCTAATCCCTATTGTTACTGGATATGGTCTACGTCCTGTTTTTAGGACATAAATTTCGAAAAAAATTTGGGCAAGCTTTTCAATATCCCTTTTTCTAATATCATTCAAGACGTCTATGATACTAAAAATTATGTTTTTAGAACGACAATTGGATGAGAGGTGTAGCACACCGTTCTCTTTCAATTATACGAGCTGACACTTCCGTATGAAATCTGAAAAAGAAAAAACTAATGTTTGATAAAAATTAAGGCGGGAGAGACTTAAAACCTCTCCTCCTAACATTACTGAATATTGCTGTAAAACTTCGTTTTTTAGGACTTGTATTTCGAGATGTTTCTTGGAGAGAGAACCAGAACGCCTCTCGTCACGCCATCAAAGTTTGTCCACAGTTGCGTTCTTGGAATTTCAACTTCGAAAAGTTGTGGGGAAGGTGATCAATTTTGCTTTATTTTTCAAGAAATTGATCGGGGACAGTCCTTAAGATAAACCCCATCCCTTAAATGAGTGTCACCAGAGGCAGTCTAAAACTGCCTTTTCAGGATAACAATATCAAAAATTTTCCTGGGGATAATCTCCCAAACCTGCCTATCAAATGGAGAAAAAACTAAAAGCAGGATTCGCAAACGTGGGCCCAGCCCGAAAAAAACTAACCGAGATTTTTCGGGTGGGCCCACTTGAAATGACACACTATGTCGGTGAAGTGGTTTTTTTTTTCACAATTTACTGCACATTGAAAACATTTATTTCAGAAACAAACTAAACATTACAAATATTTTAATCAATATCAAGTCTAGAAATTGGTACTGATCAGTTTAGTTATAACATTGAGTTTATTATGATATTTAGTGTTGGTCAATACGTGGTCCAGAAAAAAAAACTTCCTTTCGGAGTAAACTTATTAAGTATTAGAAATAAAACTGCATCTGAATTTCAGTTATTTGTTTATTTATTTGAATATTTAGAGGATCAAACTGAACAGGAACAATTTAAATCCATAAATTCAATTCAATATCAATTTAAAACATTTTATCATATTAATTTTAAAAAATCAATATAGCATTGCTTTTTCCAAATAAAAAATTCTTTAGGGGGTCATAGTGACCTCTCTTTGTGGGTCCCGACTCTTTAAAAATTTTACGTGCAAGCAGTAGTTTAGTACACAATGTTTGAATAGAGAATGATATTAAAATGACTCCCCTGAAATGAAAAATGATTAAAAATTTAAATTTGATTAAAAACCCAGACGGACTGGGTGTTTTCAAACTCTGCTTAAAACTGTTTTCTGGTTGCGCCACTGGCTTGTTGTTGTTGTCCAGGGAATCACCGACCCCCCCCCCCCCGATTTCTGCTACTGTTGCACCCCCAGAATTTGCGGTCTAAGTCCGCCTATGATAATAATAATAAAGAAAACAAATGAATAAACAAAGAAAATAATCGTCTGCACAGTTATTTCTTTAAAGAGTAGGAGTCAGTCATTTTTTCCCACCCTGTATTTCTGCAATGTTTGCTGAGTCAGAGTTAGAGTCGAGGATTCAGAGTTGGGTTTGAAAAGTCAGAGTCATCAGTCGCAGTCGACAGGTAGAGTCAGAGTCAAAGGCACAAACATTCTAATGTAAGACTCGGTCTTTATTCTGAGCCTGTATTTCTACCATAGGGGCGGAGTTGGAGTCAAAGATTCGGTGTCGAAGTCAGTTTTAAAAAATTAGATTCGTCAATCGAAGTCGAAAGCTCTAAAATTATAATGGTAGGAGTGGGTCATTTTTTTCTGAGCCTGCATTTCTGCTATGTTTGTGGAGTCGGAGTCAGTGTCAAGGAGAGTCCTCACTGCAGATTATTCAGAAAAGTACTTTACATACATTACTTATCAAAACCATTTTCTAACAAAGTTAGTTTGAAGGAAATCCGCCTTTAAGTTCAGGATCCACATTAAACTTAAATTTCCCTGTAGGCACAATGTTAAGTCTTTTTCTGAACGGTTCAATATTGAGCGAAAAATGGTTCAAATGTAAAAAAGCAAAATATGGGAATGAGGTGTCCTCGGTCCTTGCCGAGATCTTTCGAACAAAAAAAAGTTTATTCAATTCGGACTATTCACTTAAAATTTATTAGGTGGGGAAAGGTTGTTTGAACAGTTCAATGTTGAACAAATAATGGTTTAAATTGAAAATTAAAGGTAATGAAGTATCCTTGACGAGATCTTTTGAACAAAAAAAAAAGTTTGTTCAAATCGGACTGTTCACTCAAAAGTTATTAGGGGTGACAGCTTGTTTGAACGGTTCAATGTTGAACTAAAAATTGTTTAAATCGGAAATTTAAATACGGGAATGAAGTACCCTTAATAAGATCTTTCGAACAAAAAAAACTTTGTTTAAAACGTAATGTTCACTAAAAAATTTGTATTGCGGGACAGGTTGTTTAAACTGGTGAACTTTGGTGGTTCAAAGTTTCACCAAAAATTGTTCAAATCGAAAAATCAAATATGGGAATGTGCTGTACTAGCCGAGTTCATTCCAAAAAAAAAAGTTTGTTCAAATCGGAATGTTCATTCAAAAAAGTTATTGGGGGGGGGGGGGGAATTGCAATGAAAAGGCATGCTAGCATTTAAAAGTACAAAGGTAAAATGATATGAGTTCAAGCGAGATATAGTAAATAATACACAAATTATCAGTATCGTAGTGCAAGATGGCAAAGGTACATATTCAATATTATAATTCTGCATTAAACTAATAGGTAAAATCTGAAATGGCATAATCCTCCTCAATAGCGAACACCTCCCAATAACGGACAAAACTTCCGGTTCCGTTATTCGGAGTTTTTACTGTAATTCTTAAAATTCGCATCAAAGCAATCACTCGGAAAGTGTCTGCTGTGTTGTGAAAATGTCGGTATCTGCCTGATTCGGAAAATTCCAAAATCCAGAACTGTGTTAGTCCCGTTTGCTGCTCGATTTTAAGCCACATGCTAAACATACTTTTAATTGTGAAGTAAAAAATAGAGAAAATGGAATTCCCTCTTAAGAAAACGGGGGAAAAAAATATTGTCCTTGCATCGGCATTTGATATTTTTGGGCCGATGTTTTTCCCATGTTAGCATCAGCGGCTGATGGAAAAAATTTCAACCATTGGCGCCGATGCATTGGTCGAGCCTTAGTATCTAGTCTGGGGGGGGGGGGGCATTGAAGCAATTCCATAGCCAATAGCTTGGATTCGCCACTGCTGCTCAAGTATTGAAACTACTCAAAGTTACCTTGAGAATGCTTTTCTTACTTTATAATAGTTTTTAACTTTTCTTTAATATATTTTTAAAGTCTTGGAATAATGTCGCGACCCTATAAGAAATACTTTGCGACTCCATTTGGGATCTCCACAGGTTGGGAACCACTGCCCTAGATTTTTGTAATTTAATCAATCTCCTCATCCTTTCCTTTCAGTCACCATACTGGTAAAATCAAGAGAGCGCAATTTCCAGCACTAGTTGATTCAGTAGTTTCATGGCATGTTGAAAAATACAGGCGGTGATAATTTGTTCAATTTTCAAATTAAATACTAGAAAAAACATCAACGAAAATCAACTTTCAAACCCACAAATCTAAAATCTGCAACTATCTAAAATACTCAAGAAGTTCCTGATTTTTGTTATAAACAATGAAATTTGCAATTAAATATTGAATAGAAATTAAAAATGAAAAAAAAAATTATGAATGTTAAATTTGAAGGAGTTTATTCTTATTTAACTTTTATGTCTGGAGAAAATTTAGTTTTTCCTTTACATTTGAATAGAACTGTTCTGCAATTCAAGCACATCTATTCTCCCATGTACGTCAAATTTAATAGTGTCCTACTTTGGGTATTTTACTAATTTTAGTAACTACTTCGATAACCAGTATTTATACAAAAAATTTAACATTTAGACTTCAAGAGAAAGAATTAAAACACTATAATGGCATGAAGAAAGAGAACAAACACAAGAAAATAATTCTTCATGACTTAAGAGTAAAACTCATGAAAATCACAACTTTTCATCAATACCTCCTTTTCCCTTCATTTTATTAGAGGCTCAAATTACTTGAAAAGTTGTGATGCTCAAATTTAGGCCCAAATCTTCAACACAAGTCAAGTTCAATAAAGAACCAAAAGGTGTTTAACATGAAAGGTGTCACAAGGAACAAGTAAAGCATTTTGACTAAAGCAATGAATTTTAGAAATTTAATATTTTAGTAAATTATTTTAATGAATTCCATAATTACAAAATAATCAGGCACATTGAATTTTTTTTTCTTGTCTTTATCTTCATAAGAAAAAAGAGTATATGTAACTAAATATCAAGAAAATAAATATAAAGTACAGGCAAACAAAACTAAAAATACATCACAATCAAATCACAAGCCCAGTCAAATCCAAATGCATTCAAAAAAAATATTTATAATTTGTGAGCTATTTTTTATTCCAAGAAAAAAATGAATATGGAACCGTATAAACTTTTACTTTCACTCTTCAAATATCTCTCACCCTATAATCAAAATGTAGTAAGTGATTTTAAAAATAACTTACCAATCCAGAATGGCTTCCCACGAGCTAATTGCAGCAACCAATTATTGTGCTCAAGGGATTCAATTGCTACTAACTGACTAGAAGGAAATGATTCACAGACTTCCTTTGCAGCATTCCAAGTAATAGGCTGTCTTTGCCACTTATGGCATTTTTCAATAAATTCTATCCATCCTAAAATATACTAATATGATTAACAGAAATGATAAAACAAGTTCAAACTAAATTTTGGAATATCAATATAAACATAGGCAATATGAATTTGACATACTATGAGTAGTTTTGTTCAACTAAGACACTAGTAGGCCAAGCTAATCTAAACATAACTTTCCATTTCAACTAAACTGAGAATACCGTAAAGTCGGGTTACTTGGACCCATAAGGGGGTTACTTGAGCCCACAGAAAAATGATAAAATCTGGGTTTGGTACTAGCGTTAGAGACTGCAGAGTGCTTCTACCTAGCGGAGAAACGAGGAACTACGTGCAAGTCTTCAACTAGTAAGTACCAAACCCAGATTTTATCATTTTACTGTAATGGGCTCAAGTAACCCCCTAGGGTCCAAGTAACCCGACTTTACGGTAATGATTTTCAATTGCTTGTACTTAGGTCCAGTTGAAAACTGGTTGCCTTTACAAATGTAGTAGTCATGTTACGATTACATTCATGAGGGGTCAATCTAGAAAGAAATTAGGTCCATTAACGAATCTTTACAAAAATATAAAATTAAAAAACGGGCCCTTCACAAAAATCCAGAATACAAAAACGGATCTTTCACAAATATTTGAAATACCCTCCTCAAAAATCAAAAACTAATGTATTTCTATAGTTTGAATCTCAAATATTAGGTTTTAAAACATTTCAATTTTTTTTCCTGAAATCAGTTAGAAGAGTTAATCATTCTAACAAATATAAAGAGTGCTTCATTTATTAATTTTAAAAAAGTAACAAGTAAATGTAGTGAATTAGCACTTTTTGTACATACATATTGTAACGAGTTCGTAGCACCTTCAACTTTCTTTAAATGAGTATTAAAATCTTGAGGAAGTAACTATAAATTTATTTACAAGTATGTACACTATTTACAATAAGAGCAGGAAACAATTGCTAAATATCCAGCAAATAGGCAGCAAACAGTACACTGTACTCTCAACAGTAACTTAGCACCACGTATCTAACGTGAACAGTAATTAAGAAAACAAAACACAAATACATTACAAAAGCAAAACAACATTCGCCCAAAGCGAATAAAAACGAGCACTCTCAGAAATCAAAATCTGAAAAGAACTAACTGACTTGTGTTCAAGGCCAGCTATTTATACTCTGAAGGACATTTCTAGTAAAATCTGGAGTATTCTGTTTATTCATAACTTGAAATAATCCATTGAGAAAGTTCTAGCAATAAAAAAAAAGAAAACCACTCCGAACGTAAAATGTCTTCACGCTTATTAAATGCAGGGCAAGTGTAAAAATTACAAAACGTTACAGGGCCGGTATACAAGTGATAAAAGTGATATCTTCAGATACTTTTGCAACATGACGTCAGATAAAACCAAAACTAATGAAAATGATGCAAGGCAGGAAAAACAACAACTATTTACAAGATTTGTAACATTGCCCCCTTCCCAAGGACTGCACGTCCCGGGCAGTACAATCCCCAGAAAGGAAGCAAGGGAAAATTTACAGATGCACACATTACATGATAACCAATCGTAAACAGGATAAACAATAAAAATGAGAACATGAAAGAAATAATAACATTGATGAAGTAATATTTCAGACAATTAAAGGCAAAAGTTATTTACAAAATTTACAAACAAATTACCATGGTAGCTTTAGATTTATTTTACGAACTATGGCCATAGTATGGGGCTAGCCGATCATAATGTACAACCCTAGGTTTTGAATGTGATGACTTCTGGATCCTCACTACGACGTCGTTCAGCCGATGAAGGACTGTGTAGGGTCCATCCCAATGCGACTGCAATTTGGGTGACAGACCTTTCCGTCGGATGGGATTCCATAGCCACACCTTGTCACCTTCTTGAAAGTCATGGCCAGTGGACCTGGTGTCGTATCGGGTCTTCATTTTCTCCGTCGCGATGTTGATTCGCTCCCGTGCGAAGTGATGAACGTCCTCCAACCGGGCCTGGAGATCCTGGACGTACTCCTCAGGCGATGAAGGCGCATCTGGAGGGAGACCGAAGACGAGATCACAAGGCAGCCGAAGCTCTCGGCCGAAGAGCATCTGTGATGGGGAATATCCGGTGGTCTCGTGGACAGCACTGCGGTAGGCCAGCAGGAACAGAGGAAGTTTCTTGTCCAAATCCCGTTGATTTTTGGAGACCATAAGCGAGAGATTATTAAGGATTGTCCTGTTGAATCTCTCCACCATGCCGTCCGATTGTGGGTGTAGTGGTGTCGTTTGAGTTTTCTCAATTTTGAGGATTTTACATAGGCCCTTAAACACAGCAGAGATGAAGTTCCTTCCCTGGTCAGAATGGATCTGCAAAGGTGTCCCATATCTCGAGATCCAATGCTGGACTAGAGTCTCTGCTACAGTGGTAGCTTCTTGATCTGGAATGGAATATGCTTCGGGCCATTTGGTGAAATAGTCAATGGAAACGAGGATGTATTTGTTCCCATCAGTAGTTTTCGGTAGAGGACCAAGAATGTCGATCCCGATTCGTTCGAAAGGAGCTCCTACGTTGTAAAGATGTAGCTTCCCGCGGCTTCTTCTCTTCGGTCCTTTACGGGCAGCACAGGCGTCACAAGAATGACACCACTTCTCTACATCATCCTTCGCCTTGCTCCAGAAGAAGCGTTCTCGAACCTTGCAGAGGGTTTTCAACACACCAAAATGTCCTCCAGTCGGACTACTGTGCAACTCCTTTAGAACGTCTGGAATTCTTGATCTGGGAAGGAGTAACTGCCATTTGAATGCTTTACCATCGTCAGAGTCCCATTTCCGATACAGGACGCCATTTCACAGCTGGAGAGAGTTCCATAGAGCCCAGTATCTTTTCGTTGCAGGACTGAAGATAGAAATGTCTTGCCAACTAGGTCGCCGACTGTCTTTTTCCATTAACTCTATGAGAGGCTTTAGATCTGGGTCTTCAAGCTGATCTTTTCTTACTTGGTCATCACTCCATGGATCAGGATCTGAAGATGATGAAGTAGCAGTAACTTGACAGGCAGTAGGGATTGTCGTCCCGTACTGTTTCTCAATTCGGGAGCAATAATGGCAGTTCTCGGAACAAGGTCTTCTTGATAATGCGTCAGCATTACCGTGTGACAAACCTTTTCGGTGCTTAATCTCGAAGTCATATTCCTGGAGCCGCTGTATCCACCTGGCTACCTGGCCCTCTGGATTCTTGAAATTCAAAAGCCAAGTTAAAGAGGCATGATCAGTCCGGAGCAGGAATTTACGGCCGTAGAGGTAATGATGGAAATGTTCTACAGCTTTAACTATGGCGAGCAATTCCTTTCTCGTGACACAATAATTTCGCTCCGACTTGGATAAGCATTTGCTCCAGTAGGCAATGACATGTTCGTTACCGTCTATTTCTTGAGATAAAACAGCTCCAACGCTCTCGTGGCTCGCATCAGTATCAAGTATGAAGGATTTTTCAGGCTGAGGATAAGAGAGAATAGGCGTTGATCATGGGTACAAGTTAGGCCATGCTTCTAAGACGGAAAATATTTGAGACCCCCCTCCCATGCATGCTAAAGAAAATGAAAAAAAAAAGAAAAAATACAAATATTGTTCATTAAATTGTCTAAACTGGGGGGGGGGGGGGGCTTAATTTTACTTTTAGTAGCAAGATTCATAGTTTTAAGTATAGTAATCGAGAGGGCGGGGGGAGGATTTGTCGAGACTTTAGTTCAAAAAACATATTTTTAGACGATGTTTAGTGATATTAGGATAAGGTGGGGCGATTTTTGACGACGTTTGAGGAGGAGGCACAGAAAGTAAAATCCTAAAAACAAAATTGTAGGTCATATTTGATGACGTTAAGGGAAGGGAATGTATGGGGTCGAAGAGAATCAACACCGACAAAGGAATTATGCCATTGCAGTTCGTTTATTCAGAAAGAGAAAGAAAGGCTTCAATACAAAAGTTTTGGATTGGATTAAATTGTACTTTTAAGAAATCTGATTTCATATTCCCTTCAATTTTGTTTCCTTTTGAAGTAAATATTGAAGGATTGAGATATATTTTTTCCGTCCCATATTCCGTCTTGGAGATTTTGTCAAGACGGAAATCTGTCCTGAGACGGAAGGTCTTGCATCCATGGCGTTGATGTTAAAGCCTCCTTCAGCTGTAGAAATGCATCCTCGCATTCTTTGGACCATTCAAATTTTTGTTTGCTCTCCGTCAGCTTATGCAAAGGTCGTGCAATATTGGAAAAACCCTTCACAAACTTCCTGTAGTACGTGCAGAGCCCCAGGAAACTTCGCAGCTGATGGACATTTTCGGGGCGGCTCCAATTCTTGACTGCGGATACCTTATCTGGATCGGTTCGTACACCCTCAGAAGAGATAATGTGACCAAGGTAGTTCACCTCACGGCGGAACAAATTACATTTGGACGGGCTTAACTTCAGGTTGGCTTCCTTTAGCTTTTGCAGCACCTTCCTAAGATTAACCAAATGTTCCTCAAAACTGCGTCCTATGATGATGATGTCGTCCAAGTAGACAAGACAGGATTCATAAGAGAGTCCTCGCAGCACTGACTCCATAAGACGCTAGAAACGTGGCTGGTGCATTGCAGAGGCCGAAGGGCATCACTTTAAACTGCCACAAGCCTTGTCCGGTTGTAAACGCCGTCTTCTCTCGGTCGTCGGGGTGTATCTCCACCTGCCAGTAGCCGCTCTTTAAATCCAGGGTCGAAAACCACTTGTGTCCGGAAAGGGTGTCCAGAGTGTCATCGATCCGTGGAAGAGGGTAACTGTCTTTTTTGGTGATGTCATTCAGGCGTCGGTAATCAACACAAAATCTGGTGGAGCCGTCTTTCTTTCGGACCAAGACGATAGGGGATGCCCAAGGACTGGATGAGGGTTCGATGATGTAATTCTCCTGCATCTCTTTCAAGAGGATCTCAACCTCTTCCTTCTTGGCGAACGGTAGTCGTCTTGGATGCTGCTTGATAGGGGGATGATCAGAGGTGGCGCTAGGACTTGCCCGACGGGGGGTCAAGCTTGCCCGACAGGGGGGCACCGATGTAATTTAAAAATGCACCCCCCCCCAACCCTCTCCGTCCCCAGTCTTTTAATTTTTTTGATGCATAAACAAAAAAAGTATGCATTTTTATCGTAAGCTAAAATTAAAACCAGAAAACTAAAAAATGAGCATTGAAACTAAATAAAAGCATAATAATGTACTTTATACAATTTTTATTTTCCGAAAGAATTTCAGATACCCAAAACGAAAATGTTAAATAGTAAAGAAAGCGAAGATTTTGAAAACAGGCTAGTTCTATGAATGCAGAGCCTCCGCTCCCACTTACCCCGTAGTTCTTAGGCGGCTAGTGTAACTACAAAGTGGGGGGCAGGATCAAAAGAAATGTGTGTGGGGAGGGGAGGTGTGAAGTCAGCCCCTCTAGAAGGTTTTTTTTTTTTTTTTTGTAAAATTGGGTAATGTTATTGTATTTTAACATTACTGATTAAATGACCTCTAAAAATGCGGAATATAGTCAGAAAACTCAACCAGGCCATATATAACTCATTCCCCCTTACGGTTCAAAATTCCAATTTTATGAAATAACTTGAAAAAAGTTGGAATTTTCAGCTTGTTACTGGCATTTTCTTTTATTTTGGTGAAATAAATCGTTTTTCAATCGATCATTACTTTTTAACCATGGAAAATGAGGTTATACTTTACTGTTAGAAGTGAGGAGGCCCCCCTTGCCCCCTTGTACGAGCCGCCTATTTTCTTAGGAGTTATGATTTTAAAATGAAAAGCAAATATGATGAGGAATTTTTATGCTGAAATACAGGATAATTATGTAAACTTGAAAGGAATTCATAGTTCAGCTACAAAAACTGCAAAAGTTGGTAACTATGTATTTGAAACTTATATCAGAGAAAGTTATAAAGTGGCATGTATATAGCTCTAATTTTTGTAATTTGAAAGAAAGAATGGAAATAGCTTGATTCAGATAATATTGGAATTATTACTGAGTATGAAGTGATAACAATTCTCTCTCAGCCAAGTTTAAATAAATGCTGTCATGTATAATATTTACACTTCATTTTTTCGACCTATAATGTTTGTTAAGTTATCAAAATTGATCATAATCAAGTATATTATGTTCATTTGACACTACTTTATAGGAATGTTGGATGCAGGGGCGGCATTTCAACATTTCGTTTGAGGGGGCGAGTTTGCTAAATATGAAGTCCCTCAGTATGGGAAAAAAAAATACATATTGGTTAAAAGAAAGATATCTAAAACTGGATTAAATATTAAGAAAAATTGGAGGTATTAAAACAATTTAAATTCTTATGATTATTTTCTAATTAGTTATCACATAAAATGTCTTGATAAAAAATTAGTTTTTAGCTTTTAGTCAAGTTTTAATCTGCAATGTTTGGAGTCAAGAAGAAGAGTTTTCTCCCACCGATTTTCTGTGTCTTGTGCTTGAAAATCATTTCTTGTCCCGTTATACTTGTTTCAGAGCATTTTTTTTTTTTTTTTTTCAAATTATGAGAAATGATCTTGAGAATATGTTTTAGGTTGAGTGTTATCAATTTTTGTTGAAAATTGACAAGCTTTTTTAGATCATTTTGCGTGTGATCATTGATTTGTGTTATACAAATTGAATTTACCCGTTTTTTCAACATTCTGCGAAAAATATTTGGGGGTGCAACCGCCCCCTCTTGCCCCCCCCCCTATTTGCCGCCCCTGGTTAGATGGAAGGTCCAAAACCAAAAGGTCCACGAACAGAAGATCCACGTCCAAAAGGTCCGAAGTATAGAAGCCCGCGGACCCTTTGGACGTGGATCTTTTGGTTTTGGACCTTTTAGCAGGATCCCACTTAATAGGGGATATGGCACTACAATACATAAGTTAAGGCTTTCAATAAATTTTCAGATGTAATCGTTTAGTTTTTGTTTTATAAGAGCCATTATTTTGAAATTCAGACAAGGTGTGGCAGTGACCATTTTTGATTTTCCTCATTTTTTTATATGTCAAAGTAGGTCATGAGAAGTGAACATTCTGAAGTTTGTAGCCCCCCAAAAAATTTTGTTCGCTCGGTAAAAATTCTCAAGGTTTGATGTCATGCAGCGCTTTTTTGGTAAAACGGCTGAAAGACGCATTTCAGTGCGCTGTAGTTTTTTACAGAAACACCACCCCATGGTTATGTTTACATTTATTGATTGTACAGTGTGTAGTTATGAGGACCCCATAGTTATTTGGGTTGGGGTGTGTTTCTTTCTTTAGTTAAGGGGCCGCAAAGTATGGTTTTTAGACCATTTTCGCTCGACTTTGAGCTGCGTTATTTCCCCCCTAAAAGCAACCCCCCGAAATTTTTTTAACATATACTGAAAATTTATACTATGAAGAGAATATGCGGTACGAAAATTATTTAATATCTCCTTGCTTTGAAGAGAAAAAGACTTAGACATTTTTCAAATTTTCAAAATTTGCGGTTTTTGATCGCATTTAACTCAAAACAGAAACTCTAGGGAAAAAAAAAGCTTTTTTGGATTATGGAACCAACAGATGTGTAGAATAACGTAAAAAAGAAAGTTGCGTGGGGTCTCGTCTCGTTTTCAAGAAAATAATTCTTTTTGTAGCTCATTTTAATGCTTTTTTCTCATAGTAAAATGTGTCCATCAAGTAGGTCAGAAGTAACTCTGAAACTCTAAGTATATAGTAATGATACATTTAAATTTGTATAGGGAAAGAGAAAAAGACTAAAAACACTTAATTTTGTCTAAATTTTTTATAATTTTTTGTTTTTTAATTGCAATTAACTCAAAAAACGTGAAATCCTGAGACTAATATTGAATGCACATATTACTAGCTTTGAAATATTGGAAAAAGTAAATTCGGTGAGGTATCTTCAGATGTATTCTAGTGGGAAGTCACAGTGACCTTCCGAAAAATTTCCTGATCGAAAAACTTTGCATTACATTTTTCTCACGTGTGCTTGATCGTATTCTGTAAAGGTGCAGGTATCATAAAATATAAAAAAATAATCATAATATGTAAAAAGTAAATAAATAGAAAAGTTCAATGTTGCAGGATTGTTTCCAACTTTGCCGAATCATCAGCAAAGCTTTGCCGAATCATACTGCAACATAGAAATTTTCTATTTATTTATTTATTTTTTACATGTGGGCTTGATCGTATTTTATCATTCGGAAAAATTTGGAAATTCCTTTGGCAAATTAAGAACATCTTCTTGAGAAGTATAAGATACTCGTGGGCACTGGAACTTAAATTTTTCCAGAATACGATCGAGCATACGTGAGAAAAATGTATCATTAAAAAATCTTAATGTTGCAATTGTTTCCAAATTTGCCGAATCGTCAGCAAAATTTTTCGATCATGAAATATTTCGGGAGGTCACTGTGACTTCCCACTAGAATACATCTGAAGATACCTCACCGAATTTACTTTTTCCAATATTTCAAAGCTAGTAATATGTGCATTCAATAATAGTCTCAGGATTTCACGTTTTTTGAGTTAATTGCAATTAAAAAACTGAAAATTATAAAAAAAATCAGACGAAATTATTAAGTGTTTTCTGTCTTTTTATTTTTCCCTATACAAATTTAAATATATCATTATTATATACTTAGAGTTTCAGCAGATCTGACCTACTTGATGGACACATTTTACTATGAGAAAAAAGCATTAAAATGAGCTACAAAAAAAAAAAAAAAAATATTCTTGAAAACGAGACGAGACCCCACGCAACTTTCTTTTTTACGTTATTCTACACATCTGTTGGTTCCATAATCCATAAAAGCTTTTTTTTCCTAGAGTTGCTGTTTTAAGTTAAATGCGATCAAAAAACCGCAAATTTTGAAAATTTGAAAAATGTCTAAGTCTTTTTCTCTTCAAAGCAAGGAGATATTAAACAATTTTCGTACCATATATTCTCTTCATAGTATAAATTTTCAGTATATGTTAAAAAAATTTCGGGGGGTTGCTTTTAGGGGGGAAATAACGCAGCTCAAAGTCGAACGAAAATGGTCTAAAAACCATACTTTGCGGCCCCTTAACTAAAGAAATCAACACACCCCAACCCAAATAACTATGGGGTCCTCATAACTACACACTGTACAATCGATAAATGTAAACATAACCATGGGGTGGCGTTTCTGTAAAAAACTACAGCGCACTGAAATGCGTCTTTCAGCCGTTTTACCAAAAAAAAAAAAACGCTGCTTAACATTAAACTTTGGGAATTTTTACCGAGCGAACAAAATTTTTTGAGGGGCTACAAACTTCAGAATGTTCATTTTTCATGACCCACTTTGACATATAAAAAAATGAGGAAAATCAAAAATGGTCACTCCCAAAATTTCCCTTTTTTGTTCGATTTTCAAAATAATGGCTCATAATTTTCCATCAAACAGAAATGTCAGTATATGTATCACAAATGAATGAATTTACAAAAAATATTACATAGTAAAAATTTTCCTCTTTTATCAAGAAAGACCCCTTTTTTTAGATCAGCGGTTCTTAACCGGTGGTCCAGTAGACCGGCACCGGTCCGCAGAAAAATTTGACTGTTCCTTAGAGATTTTTGATTATCCACCTTAAAAAAAGTTTTCACTCAAGAGAGAGAGAGAGGGAGAGAGAGAGAGAAAAAGAAAAGAAGATACAATAATAATACTAATAATACCCTATATACGACGATATTTTCGTTAATATCGTGAATCGTGATTAATTTTCTTGCTTTTCTATGATTTTCAGCTACGTCAATTAGTTATATCTGATTATTGAAATAGTTACTTATGTTAGTCTTAAGCTTTTTTTCGTAACTTCTTTTGTATTAAGTAAGGTTTCATTTATATATTAATTAATTTATTCGTTATTTTTATTATTCCGTAAAAAAAAGAGAAAAACCGCAGCCATTCATAAAATTTTTCACTAGTATTTAATTTCCTTCTTATCAAAAGTTTTTTTCCCTTTAAGTCGAAAAAAAAACATGTTTTATCGATCCGCAAGTGAAGGATTCTCCCCCCCCCCCAAAAAAAAAATAGAGGAGAAAAAGACAAAAAGAGAACATCACCGGTCCTGGTTTTGTTCAAAAGCTCTTGACGGTCCGTTGGTCAAAAAAGGTCGAGAACCGCTGTTTTAGATTACCTAGCTTCAAATTTAAATAAGAGGTGGGTGACCTCTTTTCCTTTTAGTATAGGTTAAGTGGGACACCCTTGCGAACTTTTTTAAATAATCACTAAAACAGCAAAGTATTATTTTAGAAAATAATGGTGGACTTTTGTTCATTTGTAACGTCCAAGATAAAACAAGTCAATAAGTTTAATTCTTGTGTTTTAAAACTTTTATATAAGGCTTCAAAAACGAACTGTTCTAAAAAGCGGTCCCACTTATCCCAAGTGAATTAAAAGGCAAAGCTCCGTCATTACTTTAAATAAAACAATAAGTTCTTACCTCTGTGATGCAGTATTTAATTTTGAATTTGAGGTGCACTTTCTTCTTCATATACGAGTTCGCGCCTAAATCATCACACCGAATTTTAGGTTGTGTCGTGCCAATAGTTAAAACAAAAATGTTAAAATCATTCAACCGTCCGACGTTTTGGAATCCGACACCATTCTATATGGTCAACAGACGCAGAGTAAAAGCAGCGCTATTGAAGAGATTCGTCCGAGGTTCTTCTAGACCTCCCTATCCCACATTTCCTTTGAAAATTTCCGACAGCCTTAATTGTCAGGCGCCGATCAGGGTTGCGCCGCGCCGATAGGTTTTTAGGGCTTTTAGGACAAAAACAGGGCCATTGAAAGGAGCCCTGGGACAAAAAGTAGTTACAATCACTCAGGGCCTAAGAACAGGACAATCACCACCTGCGAAGGCGACGACCGGCAAAGGCGACGATGACAGGAAGTCATTAGGAAGGGGCAATTCAGGCGATTTATTGGCTTGTCACCTTCGGATCGTCATCGGAAAGTGTCTCTTCTCAAATGTCAATGAATGTTTGTTTAAAACATGCTGCTAGCGATTTGCGTGAGGTCTGATCTGATTGGAAAAAAAATAACATTTCTCCTTTTTAACCTGAACAAAAGTAACTTTCCCCGGAACTAAAGTTCGCCTAAAGGGATGCAGCAAGATGAGGACAGCTTAACGATAACGATGGCGTTCCACTGCAATGAATAATGAAGCTGTTTTAGATTTTTTTTTAAGAAAAATAATTTATTGGGTTGATAGATTTTTTTTTTTTTTTACATTTCTGTCGGAGTCAGTAAACTTTTCGACAGTCGATTTCTGTCGGAAAATTTTGTTGTCGGGCAAATTTCCCCGACGAACTAGGAATTTTCCCCGACGGGGGGGCAAGATGCTTCCGACGGGGGGGCAATTGCCCCCCCTGCCCCCCACCTAGCGCCGCCACTGGGGATGATCTCCAGTGTCGATCCTATGCTGCGTTAAACTCGTGCGACCAACATCTTCGGATGTAGATGAAAACACCTGCTTGAAGTTGTTCACCAATTTCTCCGCAGCGTATCTTTGATCCTTCGATAATGGTGCACTCTCAATTAATTTCGAAATCAAGGACTCGGAAGACACAGTCTCGGAGGAATCAATTTTTCTGATGATGCAGTTTACGGGAGTACAAGTTGCCAACACTTCTCCTTTCTTAATATTCCTCGGTCTTTCACTCACATTGGAGACTCTCACAGGAACTGCATTCCTTGAAAGGTCCACAAGCGTAGATGCCACTAGTACTCCTCTTGGGCTATTACTCTGGTTAGGATATTCAATGAGGCCGAATTTAAAGCTGTTGTTTTCCTTGAGGGAGCCAGGTATTAGTACTTCTGATCTAGAGGGAATCGATAAATCTGTTTGGGCTATTATTTGATGAGCAGATTTTAAGTTATTTTCGGTGTTGAAAATTGCTATGTCTTCCCTCATCGAGTGCAGCTCATTATTTTTAAAGTCGATAGAAAAATCAAATTTTCTCAAAAAGTCCAGTCCGAGAATGAAGGGATCTGTAATGTCAGCAACGAATGCCGTGTGATGGTAAGTGGCGCTCCCGAACATTATTTCTAAGTTCACTTTTCCTTCAATCTCAATTTTGTCACCTGTCACAGTTTGGAGAGTAACGCAGGGCGGCGTCCATAAGATCTTGAGTACAAATTGACGAGCCACATCAGTCCTTATGATGGTAACGTTGGCTCCTGTGTCCACAATCATTTCGCAGGGAAACCCATTCACATATGCGTAAATGAAGAGTCCGTTGCAGCCGCCACTTCTTGAGGAAATCTGGAAAACTTTGGGATGGGGCTCATTCCAATTTGGCGACCTCCGCCCCGCGAGATTGCCATTGCTTAGTTTTCCTGAGCTGGAGAGGGAGAGGTGCTCTTCTCTCCTGTTTCTTGGCGGGCTTTGCAGTTCCTTCGTACGTGGCCCTCACCGCCACATTTCCAGCACTTCAGCGGTTGTCTACTTTGGTCCTTGCGAGCCGTAATCTTCTTCAGGGTCCCTGAGATCTCCTTGATTTGTCGCTCAATTTCCGAGAAGCGAGTTGAGTTTGAATCCTGGGCGCTCACTTCCACGCCCCTGATTGAATGGCGATCCTTGCGGGATGTTTGCTGTGCAGCCTCGAACTTCATTGCGTAGACTAAACCGGATTTAAGATCTTTAATGTCCGCCATCCGGAGAGCCGTCTGAATTTCTGGATTTCGCACTCCATCTATGAAGTAGTTCAGGGCCATGCTATCGCGAACACCCGAAGGACAGTCCGAGAAGGCGAGATGGGAAAGCCTCTCAACGTCTGCTGCAAAAACTTGCAAAGTCTCTCCAGCCCTCTGGAGTCGGGATTTGAGCTGAAGTTGGCTGAATTCTTTTTGGCATGATTCGCCAAAGCGAAGCTCCAAGGCCGATGATAAGGCTTCGAAGTCACGGTGCTTGTCCTCTGGGAAGGTCTGTAGTATTTCAGCTGCATCCCCTCTCAGCGAGGCTGCAAGGTGACAGGCTTTCGTGGAAGAGTCCCAGGAGTTGGCTTCTGCAACGATGAGGAACTGCTTCTTGTAAACATTCCATGAGGTCTTCCCATCAAACGTGGCCAGTTTGATGGATGGACGAGAGGTTCCAGCTGCAGCTACACAGTCACTTGAGTTGTTGGAGGATGCTGATAACTTTGATTCAAGTTCTTTAATTTTCTTTTCCACATGGTTTTCTACTGTGGTGATTCGATCCTCAACGCTGTCAACTTTTTCTTCTAGAGCCTCCACTTTATTTTCCATATTGGCAAATTTACTTTCTACCAAACTTTTCATTGACGTTAGATCGCTCTTAATTTCTTCTTGACTTGAAGTTATGCTAGCGGTTAACTCATTCTTAATTTCTTCTTGACTTGAAGTTATGCTAGCGGTTAAATCATTCTTAATTTCTTCCTGACTTGAAGTTATGCTAGCGGTTAAATCATTTTTTAATTGTTCTTGATTAGTAGCCATAGTCGCCATATCACTTTTTAATTGTTCTTGATTCGCGGCCATGTCATTTTTAACAGCGTTGATCGCATCCAGGAGTTTTTTCAGTTGTTCATCCATTGCTCGAGTAATCACCATAAAATTCCGAAGTCAAAAAGTCCTTAGGAAGAAAAGTCCGAATTCACAGGTAATTCCAAGAAAGTCCTTGAGGATGCCCCACGTTGGGCGCCAAATTTGTAACGAGTTCGTAGCACCTTCAACTTTCTTTAAATGAGCATTAAAATCTTGAGGAAGTAACTATAAATTTATTTACAAGTATGTACACTATTTACAATAAGAGCAGGAAACAATTGCTAAACATCCAGCAATTAGGCAGCAAACAGTACACTGTACTCTCAACAGTAACTTAGCACCACGTATCTAACGTGAACAGTAATTAAGCAATTACAAAAGCAAAACAACATTCGCCCAAAGCGAATAAAAACGAGCACTCTCAGAAATCAAAATCTGAAAAGAACTAACTGACTTGTGTTCAAGGCCAGCAATTTATACTCTGAAGGACATTTCTAGTAAAATCTGGAGTATTCTGTTTATTCATAACTTGAAATAATCCATTGAGAAAGTTCTAGCAATAAAAAAAAAGAAAACCACTCCGAACGTAAAATGTCTTCACGCTTATTAAATGCAGGGCAAGTGTAAAAATTACAAAACGTTACAGGGCCGGTATACAAGTGATAAAAGTGATATCTTCAGATACTTTTGCAACATGACGTCAGATAAAACCAAAACTAATGAAAATGATGCAAGGCAGGAAAAACAACAACTATTTACAAGATTTGTAACAATATTTTCCACATACAGTCGAGCCCGTTAATGGAATAGCCAGTTTGTCACGGAAAATTATTCTAATAAGCGGGATATTCCATTATCCAAGATTCCGTAGTAATAATGAGGTTTAGGAAAGAGTGGAATTCCCTGTTGGACAAAGCAACCAACAGTTCGACCAGCATCCAAGTGGTTGGGTTGTTCCCAGGTATGGAGTCAATAAGAGCTGGTTAAATCAGCGGGCTAGGTGCATGAACCTGTTACTTAAAGAAATTTGCCATATGCACAGTATCAGGTTCACCGACGTGTGGAGTTATTGTAAGCGAGATTGGATTGCTAGGGATGGCCTGCATCTGAGTTCTACAGGGGTCAAAATGGTTAGTGGTTTGGTTTTAGAGTCTTCTAAATCAAAAAACTAAGTTTGAAAGGGGGGCACAGGGTTCAAGGAGAAGGTTACAAAAATATGCAAACTATTTGGGTTCAATTAGAAATGGTAATAAGGAGGCAAATAAGAGTAGTCATTTTAACAATTTTGATTCAAGAAATCGTAAGGGGTTGAATAAAAACAAGTTTTGCATGCTTAGGGTTTTTAATACCAATACTCGCAGTGTTAGGAACAAGATGGAAGAATTGAAAAGCATTATTATAAATGAGAGTTTAGATGTTATTGGAGTTACCGAGACATGGACTACCAAAAATGATGATGATTTATTGTGTATTGCTGGGTATAATTTATTTAAACAAGATAGAGTAGGTAAAAGAGGTGGTGGGGTTTTATTTTATGTTACAGATACTTTAACTTGAAATTAATTGGCAATAAATGACAAACCTAATGATATTGACATGGTTTGGCTAGAACTGATGAGCAGCAAGGGCAAAAAATTACGTTTGGGTTATTTATTGGCCACCTAGTCTAAGCCAGGGTCAAGATGAACAGATGTGTCATATTATTAGAGATATGTCGAGTAAGGGACCGGTAATTATACAAATACAAATGTGACGACCAGCAGCAGGCTCTGGGCCCAACTGGGCTGGTCCTAGTCAATTTAAAGACCCCAATGAAGATCAAAGGCCCTCTTAAAGCTATCTACTCCATTGCTCCTTACCGCCTCTTCTGGTAAACTATTCCAAGTTCCCACTACCCTGCTAAAGTAGTAATTTTTTCGAATTTCCAGGTTAGCCTGAGGTTTAAACAGCTTAAAACAATGACCCCTTGTCCTGCTTTCCGTGCAAAAATCCAACTCTGCAACATCATTCATTTTAATAAATTTAAATAACTGAATCATATCCCCTCTGGTTCTCCTTTGCTCAAGACTATACATATTAAGCATTCTAAGTCTGGAAACATAGTCTAGATTAGAAAATCCGTTTACTAACCTTGTAGCCCTTCTTTGTACCCTTTCTAATACATGAATATCTTTCTTCAGATAAGGAGACCAAAACTGAACAGCATACTCCAAATGAGGACTCCTACCAAACTTCTATATAGAGGCAGAAGAACCTTTTTAGATTTGTTTGAAATAGATCTATTAATAAACCCAAGAATCCTATTGGCTTTGGCTATAATGGGGATTTCAATTTTCCTTGAATTGATAGGAAAAATTCTTACCCCAATAATAGTAGAGAAGAAGAATTTCTAAAAGTAATTGGGGACTGCTTTTTAGATCAAGTTGTTTCTCAGGGAACACGGCAGGATGCTGTTTTGGATCTAGTTTTGTGCAATGTCGAAGGTTCTGTTCAGGCATTATGTGTAGGGGAGCATATTGGAGATAGTGACCACAACAGTAGTAGGTTTGGGATTAAGTTTGATATACACAAAGACAAAAATTTCAGGTTTGTGCCTAATTTCAAAAATACTGATTTTGTCCCACTCAGGCAGAGTTTGAAAACGGTTTTTTCATCAGGTTTGGGACTATAGCGATGTAAATCTGCAGTGGACAGAGTTTAAGGAAAAGCTAGCAAAAACAGTTGGGGATTATGGTCCTTTTAGGAGAAAAGGGGTGAAATCTGGCCCATGTGGTTCACTAGGGAAACTAAGGACGCTCTAAACCGTAAGCAAGCTGCTTTTCGTCGGTTAAAAGAAACTGGTCACAGCTCAGATAGGCTACAGCAGGGCTGTCCAACTGCTAAGAGCCCTCGGGCCAGAATTTCGGTCACTGATCACCTGGCAGGCCGCAGTTTGAAAAAGTTGAACAATAGCCTGTTATATTCAATTACAGTTAATAGTTGAACAATTAATTACAATTACAAACAACTTACTTACATTTTAATGTGAAAACTGAGGCCTATCAGCCTTCTTTACAAGGGCAAGAATGTCGACATCGATGTTAGTCGTTGCCAGCCGAAGAAGGTCTAACAGTGAACTGTCAGAGAGAGAGGTCCTGTGGTGATTTTTGATAGAGTTCATCACCGAAAAAGCACTTTCACATAAATATGTGCTCCCGAACATAGAAGTTATTTTCAGTCCGAGGTCACGTAGATTGGGGAACCGTTCAGTTGGAAGCAACTTGAAGAACTCAAATCCCCTTTCGGTTCTTGTTTGAAAGAACGGGTCAGCCTGGAGATCGCAAAGTTCTAATTGCAGGTTTGCCGGTTATTCCTCAATGTTTGCCGTGACTGGGTTACTGAACAGAGCCACTTCATTCTAGATACTCTCAAAATCTGAAAATCTGGTGTTGAATTCGTCAATAATTATCTGCAACTCAGGGCAAAACTCAGAAAAGTCCAGCACCTCCTCACATTCTGACGCCAAACGACTACAGCTGCCGAAGTGAGACAAGTTATTTTTTGCCAAAGTTGCATGGAAAATTTTCAGCTTGTTTCTAAACCCATTTACGTGTGCCATTAGATCAGACACCAGTTGACCTCTTCCTTGAAGTTTTAGGTTCAGATCGTTGAGGTGGCAAGTAATATCAGTTAGAAAAGCCAGGTGATGTGAAAAATCCATGCTTAAAAGTTCTTGTTCCAAGTTTTCTGACGGAGAAAACTGTTGAAGGAAAAGAGGGATTTCTGTTCTCAAATCGAAAAATCTCTTGAGGCAGTTTCCGGCACTGAGCCACCTAACTTGATTGTACATGAGCAGGTCTCCGTATTCTGCTTCAATTTCCTCCAAAAAGTTACGGAACTGCCGATGCATAAGAGCCTTGTTGCCGCCTCTGATCATGTTGAAGACTTTCACAACTTTTTTGAGGGTTTCAGTTTGCTTCACCGATTTCCCGCATAAAGTATGCTGGTGAATGATGCAATGAAGTGCAGGGCATTTCATTCCTTTTTTTCTCAAACATCCAATCAATCCGATATTTGGTCCTACCATTGCCTTTGCACCATCTGTGACTATGGCGGAACACTTTTCAAAACCTCCGACACTGTTGACCGCTTTCAGCACTGCTTCAAATATGTCCGTACCCTTTGTTGTGGAGTGAAGAGAACACATGGAAAGGAGCTCCTCTCTGATCTCAAAGTCTTCTTTTGCAGTGCGAATGAAAATCAAGAGTTGACTAACGTCCGACTGGTCTGTACTCTCGTCGATACACAAGGAGAAATAACAGCATTTTTCAATCTCACTGGACAATTTCTGTTGTATTTGATCACCCATTTCGGCAACTCTTCGCTGGACGGTCTGATGAGAAGCTGGAACCGAATCAAATTGCTTAACAATTTTGCTATCACCAAATGCTTTTGCCATTTCTACAGCACACTTTTTAACCAAGACGCCATCAGTGTAAGGTTTTTTCGCTTTAGCAAGCTCAAGTGAAACTGCATACGAAGCATGCAAAGCATTGTACTGGTCAGATTTTACTTGAGTAAACACACCAGTTTGTTTTTGCAGTTTTGACTTCAGTTCTGAAACCATAAGAGATCTTGCTTCTCCTTGATATTTACCGTGGCTCCCTTCGTGAAGACTCGTATAATGTCTTTTGACATTGTATTCCTTGCACACAGCCACAATTTGCATACAAATCATGCACTGGAGTTTGTCCTTTCTATTTGTAATAAAGTACTGGGTTTCCCAGCGGTCCTGGAACATACGATTCTCGCTCTCAATCTTTCGTTTTTTACTCATGATGGAAGATGAAATATATGCAGTCAATTACTAGAGCCAAATCAAGATCATCAATGGAAAAGAGAGGATTGTTGACGACAGCAAATTCTCAACAAAAACCGCAGCGTCAGTGAGCCCCTCCGCCCCCCTCTTTATTTTGAACCAATTACAGGCAGGTTTTAAATATCCCTGTCTCCCCCGCCTGGTATTACCAACGCGAGGCAATACTATTTCTAGGAATTTGTTTGAAGCGACACGTGCCTGGGTACTTGCAGGGTAGGACTGCTTCACCTTGACCTTTAGATGTCCCCCCTATACGTTTTCTCCCAATACAATGAAAGGAGTGAAAAGCGATCGAGAGAAAATTTCGGGAATCGCGGTTTGACCAAGAATGGTAGTCTCGATGCTTCCCGATACCATAAAATTTCGAAAAAAGAAATCTGCTGAATTAGAAGTTGGCGGGCCGCCAGTTGGACAGCTCTGGGCTACAGTATTGTGAGGCTAGGTGTAGTTTTAAGTATTTGGTACAGTTTCAGAAAAGAGAATTGGAACAAAAGCTGGCAGATAATATTGACAGGAATCTAAAGGAGTTTTTTGCATAAGCAAATTCTGGGAAAGGTCGAAATAGTCAAATTGGGCCACTGGTAGATGAGCATGGAAATTTAATTCAGAATGATGGGGATATTGCTAATGTTCTAAACGACTTTTTTCCAGTTGTTTTTAACGATAACTGTATCTCAACAGTTGACACAAGCAAGACACAAGCTACTACACAGCTTGAAGACTTTGTATTTTCCAGGGAAGACGTATTACTTTATTTGAAAAAAATTAAACCACAAAAGCTCCGGGACCAGATAATATTTATCCAAAAATTCTAGTAGAATGTGCAGAGGAATTAGTGGGGACGTTATAGTTAATATATTCAATGCGTCGTATAACTCAGGGATAGTACCAGAGGACTGGAAACTAGCTAACATTACACCACTCTTCAAGAAAGGGTCTAGAGACAATGCGGGAAATTATAGGCCTGTGAGTCTAATTTCAGTGGTTTGTAAAATTTTTGAAACATTAATCAAAATTAAGATTATGAATTTCTTAGAAAATAATGGGCTGTTGACTAGTTTGCAGTATGGTTTCAGAAAAGGTAAATCGTGTGCTACTAATTTATTACATTTCTACGACAAGGTTACCATGGCTTTAGATAACAAAAAGTGTGTAGATGTTGTTTACATAGATTTTCAAAAAGCTTTCAACAAGGTGCCTCATGTAGCACTGCTCAGTAAATTAGCTGATATAGGAATAGGGGGTAAAATTCTAGTTTGGGTTAGAAATTGGCTGACAGGAAGGAAACAAAGAGTAGTGGTTAGGGGTAACCATTCTAAATGGAGTGAGGTTTTAAGTGGGGTCCCCCAAGGATAAGTTTTGGGTCACCTTTTGTTTATTATTTTTATGAATGATATTCATGAAAATGTTTCTAGAAACATGAATTGTTTAGCTGATGATGTAAAAATTATGGGGGTTGTAGAAAACGACGAACAAGTAAATAAGCTGCAACAGGATTTGGATCATATTACTAAATGGGCAGACAAGTGGGGTATGGCAGTTAATGTTGGGAAATGTCAAGTGCTGCATTTAGGTCATGCAAATAAGCATCTTAGCTATTATTTACAGGGTTCAGTCATTAGTAAGGCAGATAATGTTATGGATCTAGGTGTCTTAATAAGTCAGGATTTCAAGTTTAGCCAACAGTGCAGCATAGCTAGTAACAAAGCCAATAGGATGCTTGGGTTTATTAATAGATCTATTTCAAACAAATCTAAAAAGGTTCTTCTGCCTCTATATAGAAGTTTGGTAAGACCTCATTTGGAGTATGCTGTTCAGTTTTGGTCTCCTTATCTGAAGAAAGATATTAATGTATTAGAAAGGGTACAAAGAATGGCTACAAGGTTAGTAAACAGATTTTCTAATCTAGACTATGATTCCAGACTTAGAATGCTTAATATGTATAGTCTTGAGCAAAGGAGAACCAGAGGGGACATGATTCAGTTATTTAAATTTATTAAAATGAATGATGTTGCAGGGTTGGATTTTTGCACGGAAAGCAGGACAAGGGGTCATTGTTTTAAGCTGTTTAAACCTCAGGTTGTTTATAGAAAATCTATTGAAGACTCAAAGAAATACAGTCATAAAGACTTTTTTACAGAACCGATCACCATGAATGAACTAGAGTGTGCCAAAGAGAAAACGGATCCAAGCAAGGCGCCTGGCCCGGACCTTATTTTTGGCCGTATGGTGCAGCACTTTGGGACAGCTGCAAAGAACCTTTTACTTGAAATTTTCAACCTCTCATGGGCATCAGGCAAACTGCCTAAATCTTGGAAAAAGTCTTTGATTATCCCTATTTTAAAACCAAAAAAAGAAGATTCAGAGTGCACTAGCTACAGGCCCATCTCTCTCACTAGCACCCTCTGTAAGCTAATGGAGCGCATCATCCACCGTAGACTAATGAGCTGGCTTACAGAACACAACAAGCTGCACTTCTCTCAAACTGCCTATCGATCAAATCACAGCACTGTTGATCAAATTTTTTACCTGTGCCAATCTGTTATAGATGGCCTACAAGAGAAACCCCACATGAAAACTGTAGTGGTGTTTCTGGACCTTTCAGCAGCCTTCGACCGGGTTTGGCGACAGAAACTGATCCATATTATCCATAGCACCAGGATCACAGGCAATGCGCTAATTTGGATTAATGACTTTCTAAGGGGTAGACAATTCTCTGTAAGATTCCATGATGTGGTTTCTAAAGCATATGCGATGAGGGCAGGAGTCCCTCAGGGCTCAGTCTTGAGTCCTCTCCTCTTCTTGATCTACATGAACACCATACACTCCACTATAAATCCTGACATAAAAATAGCATGCTATGCGGATGATATCGCAATCTGGCACTCTCACAAAGCCAATAAGTCTGAGAAAACCCTAAACACAACGCTGGAAGGTATAGCTTCATGGGCAGATGCCCTAAAACTCACTATCAACACTGATAAAACAATCTATTGTATCTTCTCTACGGATAGACGACACAGAGGCAACTTCAGCTTAAATATCAGATTCAAAGGCCAAAAAATCGAAAAAGCTGATACTCCTACTTACCTTGGTATTACCCTAGACCCAGAACTTTGCTTTACAAAGCACGTAGAACTTACTGCAAATAGAGCTCTTGGAAGATTAAATATCCTCAGGAAACTTTGTGGAACCACTTGGGGCTCTAGATCTCAGACCCTGAGAAACACATACTGCACCATCATCAGACCCATCCTCGAGTATGCTACTCCAATCTGGACTCCTGCTTCAACTACTACGAAACAACAATTAGATTCTGTGCAACATAGAGCCTCAAAAATCATAATAGGTGCCGTCTCCTCAACTAACAATGAAAAAGTGGAACAAGAGAGTGGTCTTCCACCATTGGAAAGCAGACGAAATCTCGCCACTGTCAAGTTCACAAATAGACTCCGCAGCAACAACAAAGACCATATATCGAGCAGAGTTTTTTACAATTGGAAAACCTCAACAAGGCTCAAAAGATCATCAACCCTTCAGCTAGATAGAGACATTAGAAGACAGATCCATCTGGAGCATTCATCCCTTGATTTCCTACAGGAACCTCTTTTTCCAAATAAACCACCACCGAACACGACCATTCATTTAAACTTGCTTAAACCATGTTCGAAAAAAGAAGATCCTATTCTACTAAAACAAAAAGGCCTTGAAACAATAGAGAAGCTTTCGCAAGAGAACCTTGCTACTGCCTATACTGATCAGTAGGGTGGAGCGAAAAAAATGAATTTTTGATTTTCGTAAACGGGTACCTTTCATTTACTGTGAATGAGGATAAGTAACAATTTTGTAAAATATTTCACTTTTGCGAAGTAATCTTTAGTCTGCGCATTTGGCCTAAAGTTTTGAAATGTTTTATTTTTTTTAGATTTTTCAATTTTTTTAAAAAAAATATTGCAAATGATAAAACTAGTGACGGGTGGTTATTAAATGGAAGAAAAAGGTTTGAAATATGCAAGAATTTTTTTAAAACCATTTTAGATTATGATTTCAGTCTGCGCATTAGGCCCAAAGTTCATCAAATTTTCAGAAATTTCGGATATTTTCAATATTGAGCAGAAACTTTATAATTCAATATTTCCTCTAAATAATTACTTAAAGTGCCTTCGAAACACTTTCTTAATCATTTTGTTGTTTTTTTGAATTACTCAACTCTTTGCTTGCTCATTGAAATTATCCAGGACTCACCACGAGGAAGTGGCCGCACTTTGGGTGGCACCCGAGCTCCCCTTGCTTCCAACCAATAAGAGCACACATTTACATTTCTTAGACAAGTCAGGAACAATAAATTGTTTCTTTGAGTAGGATATTGTTTGCATTGGTTTTGATGGATGCACTACAAAGACAGGAAAATACAAAGGTGTAATACGGAAACTGGAAGAAAAACTTGGTAGACCTCTGTAATGGGACATTTGCCAATTACATTTGAATGAACTTAATTTGTTACATTTTTTGCAAAAGCTAGATGGACCTACCAGTGGACCAAAGTGATTTTTGGGCCTGTTGGACGAAGCTAAACAACATGTTACACTTTCAAATCAGTTCAATATGAACCTATAGAATTTGTCATTGATCAGATTGATTTTTACAATAAAAATGATTCAAGTACTGAGCAACAGTAACTTCATGAGATGAGCAAGGTAATTTTGACTGGAAAAATATCCAGAAAAATATGAAACAGAAGTCCAAGAAAGCTTTCCCAAGCCAGATGTTGACTACAGTTAATCTTTAGATTATAATTTCTAAAAGAGTTCATAACTTTCGCGGTAAAAGTGTCCTTGCTCTTTTAGGATGAAGGGCAGAAGGTACTAATTAAGCTATGAATTAGTATGGGATTATAAAGATTATTTCTCCGGGAAAAAGCAGAAAATTGTATTCACATCTATTCAAAACAATGTACTCTTTGCACCCAAGAAATATGCTGCTATCGATAAATGGTTGTTCCTTATACAAATCCATAGTTCTCGTCGGATTTTCAACAAACTTGGCACAGAGGCTCCTTGATGCATTAGAATTCACATAGGCGGGGAGTTTGAAATTAAAAAAAAAAATCTTTTGTCTCAAAATGGCCATTTTCATTCAATTTTGAATAGATAGAGTAATAGAGATAAGACTTTAAGCATACAAATTGATAAAATGTAACACATTTAAATAGGAGTATTTTCCAAGAAAGATTACGATTAACAATGAATTATCAATTTAAGGCTCAACACTAATTCATTTTAGCATGAAATAAGATTTTATATTCCCATGTCGATAGAATTCATTTAAATATTTTTTAGAGCTATGTTGTATTAATAAGCCCCCGGGCAAAGCCGGGAAATAATCTAATTAGTTCATAAGAGAAAGCATATAAAGAAACTTGTTTTAAAAGACTAGAAAACAAACAAGCAAACAAGTGAGAACGCTTCAGATCCCAAAAATAGATAAAAATCTATTTTTATACATTACATACATAAATTAGAAGTCAGTATACATCGATATGATTTCTTGTCATGATGTGGAAATTACAAAGCCACCTTTTACAGGTAATGTAACTCAATATTTACAAAGATTATGGAAGCTGAGAATTTAAATATAAATGCGCTCTTTTTAAACTGCCATTCAAGTCTCAATCAGTTGAAAGAGCTGTCAAATAGGTCACAAGCTCTTCAAAATTGGTATATAATCACTGGAAAAGAAAAAGTTTAGTAAAAACCAGGATATCTGACACAAATATTTGATCAATTTATGACACAAAGGAACAATTTAACTGTGAAAGACGCATCTAAGAAATGTAAATACGTGCTCGCATCAGTTGGAAGGAAGGGTTCACGTGTAAGACTAGAAGTGCGGTCACCTCCTCGTGGTGAGTCCTGGGTAGTTCCACACGAGCTAGCGAAGAGTTGATGGGTTCAAAGTAATAACAAAATGAATAAAAACAGGTTTGAAGACACTTCAAGCGAATATTGAGAGGAAATACTGAGTTAAAAAATGTTGAAAATATCAGAAATTTGGGGAAATTTGATGAACTTTGAGCGTAATGCACGAACTGAAGTCATATTCTAAAATGGTTTTAAAAAAATCCTTGTCTTTTTCAAACCTTTTTCTTCCATTTAATAACCACCTGTCACTAGTTTTATCATTTGCAATATTTTAAAAAAATTTTTGAAAAATCTAAAAAAAATCAAAAATTTCAAAACTTTAGGCCAAATGCGCAGACTAAAGATTACTTCGCAAAAGTGAAATATTTTACAGAATTGTTACTTTTCCTCATTCACAGTAAATGAAAGGTACCCGTTTACGAAAATCAAAAATTCATTTTTTTCGCTCCACCCTACTGATCAGGGGTCTGGCCAGAGGAAATTTGGGTCCGTTAACGGACCCTTCACAAAAATACGATCTAGCAAAACGGACCCTTCACAAAAATACGATCGATCAAAACGGACCCTTCACAAAATGCTGATCAAACAAAACGGACATTTCACACATTATTCATTCAAAAAGCAAATCTGAAATCAAAATAAAGCATATCATATTTCTGCCACAACTTTTGATCCTTTTCTGAAGCTAAAGAAGGGAATCGCTTATCCGCCAATTTTGCGGGAAAAAAAAAGTCTGCACTTCCTGCCTGCCATACTCAGGCAAGCGATAGATAAATCTTTAAGGTAAAATGTAGCCCTCTTTGCTGGTTTCTTTTAAAGAAATTAACAACATAAAAAAGGTAGTTGTTTTGCTTTAATAGTTCTGCTTGTTTTTTTACCATATGCAAATCAAAGTGGCTTGTTGCGATGTTGCTGTTATAGATTTCTCTGGAAATGCAGAGTAAGGATTTTTCACCCAGCTCTTGACTTAAACGAAAAGGAAATAATAATAATAGCAATTATCAGCGGAATGAACTTAGAACTGCTAACAGATAGCTGGGGTTGAAGAAGCAATTGGATTGCTTCTTTTAGCGCGATCAGCTATTTAAAATTATCGCCATCTGAGGTCTTTGGTGCGACGTTTTGACCTTATTTTGGCAGAAAATTATCTGGATTTTTTTTTTAATGCTTACAGGTGTGGCGTTTCGGGTTATGTGCAGGAATCAATGTATTTTTTTCATCTGTTAATATTGGAAGCTCGGTTTTGTCCGTTTTGCTACAACTCACTACTTCCGTATTTTTTTCCTCCGAATTTTCGGCGAATATTTCGGTTATCATTAATGACATTCATCCTACAGATCTAATGAAATGTAATTCTAGAATTATTCGACTTAAATAAATTTTATTTTATTTACAGTTTTTATAATTTTAATGCTTTTATTTTGAAAAGTGCAATCTCTGCATCCGATATGAAATCGAATTTACTTATTTTTTAGGCTGATTAGTCTTTATTAGGAGGCAAATAAATGAAAATTCGCTTTATTTTTTGTTCAAATCATTATTTAAAATTTTTTAAAGACTTCTTTTATGAGTCTAAATGTTAAACGCTGAATGGATCGTTTCATTTTATTTTTGCATTTGTTGTGTTAAGTCATTTATAATATGTTTTCAATATACCTATAAAATGCAATTGTAAAAAACTATAAC